>JARQTJ010000505.1:174372-186143 GCA_030142635.1 Trachelus troglodyta | reverse complement strand
TTATCGAACAAAACGGCGCATATTTGATCTAAATCCGATAATCTTAACGTTATTAATTTCATCATCGAAATAAAGAGTAAAAACGCTAAGAACTTTTTACTTCACCTATTATTTACTATATTAATTATATTTGACATTATTTAAGTTTCATTTGTTCTCTACTATTTATTTGAATTTCTTCTGTTATCCAGGACCATGCGAGTGAAAATGTCGTTATCAAAATATGACAAAAAATTTCAAAAGTCATGGCTGCTTCATGCAAATTTTTTCAAATGGATTAAGGAAGTTTCTGAAGATGCTACAAAAGCGTTCTGTAATGTATGTAATGTACAAATTAGAGCTCACAGGTCAGATTTAACAAAACATGCATCTTCGATGAAGCATCAAAAAAATAGTGCAGTTCTGAATACTTCAGGGCAGAAGAAGGTAAAAGAAATTTTTACTTGCAGTAAGCTTTCCAAATTGGAGCTGCAGTTAGCTGCATCCTGTCTATTGACCACCTCAATGAACTTATAAAAGGGATTCCGTCTGCAACGGACATTAAAACCCATAGGACAAAATGTGCTGCACTCATTAAAAAAGTTATTACGCCAGCAATTCTTAAGCAGCAAGTTGAGGACGTGGATAAGAAATTATTTTCTTTAATTTTGGATGAATCCACGGATATTGCTTCAACAAAACATTTATGTGTATGCATAAAGTATCATAATGAAAGACTACACAGAATTGTTTCTCAATTCTTGGGATTAATTGAAGTGACGGAAACGACTGCAGAAGTTTTACATCAAACTATTAAAACATATTTGGATAGCTTAAAAATTGATATAAAAAATTGTTTTTCGGTTGCAACAGATGGTACACGAAATCTGTGCGGGTCAAAAAAATCCTTATACACCATGATGAAAAGCAATAATCCAAATCTGGTGTTATTAAAATGTATATGCCATTCATTACATTTGGCGTGCTCCCATGCCTAAGAAGAATTACCATCTAATTTAGATTATCTTCTCCGGGAGACGTATAACTGGTTCCATCGTTCAGTGTGCAGGAGAGAAGCCTATAGAAAAATTTATCAACTTATTAATGATGGAGAAGAACCATTGAAAATTATTCCATTATCTTGCACAAGATGGCTTGCTCGAAGCAACAGTGTTAAAAGAATCCTTTTACAGTGGGATGCTTTAAAATTACATTTTGAGATGGCAGCATCATGAAGCTCTGATAAGTATTATGCAAGGGAATTGAATAATATGTACTCTGATCCGGTCAATCTGCTATATTTGACATTTTTAAAACCAGTTTTAGAGGATTTTAAAAGAATAAATTTGCTGTTCCAAAAAGAGATGGCTGATCATTGTACAATATTGGATGAACTGTGTTGTTTTACCAAATGAATTCTCCAGAGAATTGTGCACTCGAAGTATGTCAGTCTAAAGATAAATTTAGATAATGAATATGAGTATCAGTACCTTCCAATAGATAAAGTAGACTTTGGATATGAATTTTCAAACCTTTTGACTAAGAAAGTCTCTACTAATGAGATATCGATGGAACGGATTCAGTTGGTTCAAGAACGTTGCTTTAATTTTTTTAAACAAGCCGCAAAAGAACTTTTGAAACGAATCGAACTTCTGCAGAAAGTGAAACTATTTTCCCCCAAAATTTGTTTAAGCCATGCTAGGCCAGCATTTTCAGCATTACCTCTGGACCTTGCTGATTCTGACACAATAGAAACAATAGAGAGTCAGTGGAGATCCCTATTAACAATCGACTGGAAGAATGTTTTTCCAGGCGAAATTCCAGTTGATGATGCTGAATTTTTGTGCAAAGCTGCCAAACTAACGAATGCTATTGGTGAACCAGTTCTGGCAGACTTAAAATATGCTTTGATATATTATAGTTTGCCAATGAGCAACGCAACTGTGGAGAGAGTCTTTTCAAGAGTTTCATGCACCAAAACGAAACTAAGAAACAAGATGGGTTTGGAATTACTATCCTCAATATTAAGAATCAAAATGAACTCTAAGGAACTAAATATTTGCTGTCATAATTTTGATTCAAATAAAGAAATGTTAAAATTGGACTCATCGATTTATCTAAATGTAAAATGCCTAAGTGAGCAGGAAAATGAAATTTTTGATGCATTAATTTAATTTCATACAATTTCAGTAAAATTAAGTTTTCTTTTTCTATTTTAGATTACTTTCACTTAAAATGTCATGTAGTTTTCCGCTATATTTAAAATTAAACTTTTTGAATTACATTTTTTTTTCTTTAAACCAACCTGTTTGAAATTGGCAAACTCTGCATAATAAGTATATAAATGTAATTTATATTGAAAATATGTATAAATTATCACAAAAGATTACTGCTTAATTCTGATGAAAGATAAATGTATATTTTTAAATTTCGGAAGTTGTGAAAAATTTTACAGATTATCTTACTCTCCACTTTCAATTTTAAGATTAAAAGTTCTGAAAAAATAAATTATTTTTTGTTATAATTTTTACTAATTTTTAATATATATAAATTGTTTTTTGCATGAGTGGTGAGGTACGGGGTAAATAACAAAAAAATAAACGTATAGAAATTTTTGTAGAAAATGTCAATAGCGCCACCAGATGTAAAGCTTACGCTACGTTTGGCGATGATTGGCTACTTTTGAAAATATTACTGCTACTTTTCGTGAAATCGACCTGGCAACACTGCTATGTCGGTCTCTCGTGGAACGTAACATAGGAGACGATGTTCATTGTGTTCATTACGACATAAAAGAGTGAGGACCAGATATTTTTGCTCTAGATGTGATGTAACGTTATGCATAGATGATTGTTTCAGAGAATATCATACATTACAATTATAAAATACAATAAAACTACAATAATAAAAAGAAAAACATCAGAAAAAACGAAATTAACAAGTAGGAATTAGAAACAAGTAACATAAAGAAACAAGAAACAAAGAAAAACAGATTAAAAGGGGCTACATACTTCCCACGTCCACGTAGTTACCCCTGGGTGATGCTAAGAGGAACCCTAGTCAGGTTCAGCTCAATTCTTGACCTGAACCTGACTAATAAAAATCCAAAGATAAAGTGTAGATCTGATGATACTAGTGCGCAGTAAAGAAGGATTGTGAAAAAGGGGGTTGTTCGGCTTCTATAGGGGTAGTTTCACTATTTTCCAAGTAAATATAAATATAAACTATTCCAGGTAACCACTAACCGCCCCCCCCCCCTCCAACCGGCAAGTGCCAATATTTATAAAAAAAAGTTTCCGTTACCTCCCGCGGCTGGCATGGCACACATACGTGCCACCTTCTGGTCGACACTTACCACTAGACCTTTTAGGAATTTTACAAGGGAAAAATTCTATAAGTATAACTAAACATCCAAAAAAATCCCGGCCGCCTGGAGGTTAAATATTGAAGAAGTAAGCATATCAAACAAATAATATACAGATCGTGAGAAAAAAGATTTACTCGTATATCACTTTTTATGCACATTGATTACAATAATAGCAAAGAGTGTTGGAAATCCAAACACATTATGTTATTATTTTCAAAGGTGTCTACCAATTCCCAGTGTACCTCGACTTTCTATTTGAAACAAAAACGCATATGAAAATTAATAAACAATATATGCATCCGAGCATCATATACAGGTATGTTAAATATCAAGCAAATTTTTTTTAAACTGTAGAGGGCGCTTCGCTCTTAAGCGCACCCCAAAGTTGCGCCACAGGTTTTCGGTTGATTGAGTTTGAACTCTCCCTCAGTTCCAACCCACTGAATAATAGCACCTCTGCGTTCACGATAGGTCAGCAATTCCAGTAAGAACTGCCACAATTGTGTCTGCCCACTGTTAACTTTTCTATTGGAGGTAGCTATCGAGATTTGGGAGGATTCACCATTAACCAGTGGTACATTAACGAGTCTTGGTTGCTGACTGACATTTAAACGAGCCTTTGGTTAATTTTGGTGGCGGATCTTAATGGACTTGTTCTCTTTGGCAATGTCATTGACTCCTGCAGGTGGATCTTTTCGACCCACAGCGGCGAACAAACAATATATCCTTTAGCATATATAGAAGTTGCATAATCCACGGGAAAGTAGTGGAATTGATTTGGACATTATGAAGGTTATTTTGTATTTGTAAGAAATTAACCTATATCTTGCAAAGTAAAGTTAGTTGTACCATACACATGTATTTACAAATCATAGAACGTCTGCTTTTTGCACAACTTCGAACGCTCAGCCAAACCGTGAATGGCTCGACGTGTGTTATTGCTTCTTGTTATTCATGACACGCGCTATTTGAAATGAAATCGTAAGATAAGGGGTTAATGAACGTGAAAATTAATTGTTTTTTCATGGATATCTCTTTAAGGGGTTAGGCCTCTGTAGAGGCGGAAAAAATCGGCGAATTTTGTGAATTTTTTTTAGCGCAACCATGAAACAAATCATAATTATAAAATAAGGTCTTCATTATATAAGTAATAAACTATAAAAAATCATTTTTTCAAAGCGATATATGTCAAAATGGCGACTACATAGCATTTCTCCAATGACGCCTTTATTTCTACGGCCGAACCAATGTCGCCTGCGATTTTTCACGTACATAATCTTTTGGAATATAATTCTATAGATACTAAGGTACCAAAAAATGTCTAGATTATGTATAGCAACATATGATGTACACTGAATCAAATATTACAATATTTTTAAGATGCATCTTGACTTCAATATGTCGTTTATAAATGCAGTAGCACATTTATTGTAAACTGAACGCACGTCGCAATGAGTGCGACATTCTTGCATTCGATCATATTTTATTTTTTTTTATTTTCATCATATGGTGCAAATATAAGCATCGCATGCGCATTCATAAGCAACACGCAACCTTGTTACATGGTGTAAGCTAGCATAATCTAAACTCGAGATAAATAATCTGTACATCTGTATATTTAAGGTTTATTAGAATAATTCTATAGCATTTATTTATTGCATAATATAATGCGGTAGAGCAGGATAGTAAATTTTATAAGGATAAACATACTTACAGCTGTTTTCTGGAAGTTCTACATAGTCTTGCAGAGGACTTAAGACACCAACCTTATTTATGCGCCTCTGTGTTGCTTTTATTTGAACCTTCACTTGAGCCAACCCTTTTCTTTATGTACTCTCCAGCTATACAACGACAATCATAGTTTCAGAAACTCATTAAATGATATACCAGACTCGTACGTTATATAAGGTCACAATATTTATTTTCATATTACCTTATGTGCATCGTTCAGCCAAAAAGAATAATTTGTTAATTCAATTCCTAGCCTTTGTTCCAGGGAAGTTTTTAGCGTCCACAAAGGTTTTTTAATGTATATGTGTACCATTAAGGCTATTATTATATTACTTGTTCCTTCTGGAGCAAAGCTTGGCTTAACTGGTAAATCAAAAAAATATCTTCCTCCAGTTGAGACATTACATCATCTTCTTAAGATAACCTTAGACCAGGTTCCATTTTTATTTTTTTAATCGTAATCTGAGTTGTCTGTGTCAATGCTATCAACAGATTAAACAAATTGTAATACACTGTGAAATGTTAATTTGAATCTATTGAATAACACAATTGCATATCACATAACAATTTGCAACTGCAATAAACACTGTATGTAAATAAAAATCATTCAGTAGAATGGTTTCCATTAATTAAAAAATATCTACTATAAATCTTGTCCTTATAAATAATGTTTTATCCCGAACAGAACATTTATTGGACATTTGAACTGTAGAATCTTTGATGTAATAAGTGTAATACCGTGCTACAATTGTGGAATGAGTGGGCATAAGGAACATAAATGTAGAAATACATCTGCATGTCTAAGATGTGCAGGAATACACAAAACAGTAGAATGCAATGAAATCAACTTGAAGTGTATATACTGTGTTTATAGTAACAATAAATATAAAATAATTTACAAAATCAATCATGTAGCAATAGATACAGAAAAATGCGAGTGTCTGAAAATGAAACTAAGGAAATTTATAATGACAACTGGTTACCTGGTTAAACCTGACTTACCGAAGTACCTAGGTAAGGTAAATAACTTCAATACGCAACAAAATCAAACAAAAAATAGTGATCGGAACTCTACAAGAATACAGACACGAGGCAGCACTGAGTCGTTAACTACAAGAATCAGATTAAACAGCTCTACTTCTACAAATTCCGGCACAAGGTTCTAAATTTTATTTTAGATAATGGATCCCAATATCGACTATACTGAATTTATACAAAAAGAATTAGAATGTGAGGATTTACAGGAAATCAATAAAAACATTAATACTAATGATAATGTCTTGCTATGTATTAATATTAGAAGCCTGAAGGCAAATTTTAATAATCTTGAAGTTTTTATTGATAGACTGAAATCCAAACGTTTTGTAATTATTTGTACTGAAACGTGGACTTCAGATTATTACCAATTTTTTAAACTACCTGGTTACAAAATATATTATAACAATAGTAGTATAAATAAAGCTGATGGTGTTGTAATATATGTAAAAGATAATATTGATGAAGTTACTAACGTGATTAAAATTGGGAAACTAAATATTCTCAATACAAACATAAAAATACCAACGATATAGTGATATCAGTTATATACAGATCACATGACTTGACAAAACTAGAATTCATATGAAATGTTAAAACCTTCCTAAATGATAATAAGAACATTAAAAATCACTTTATTGCTGGTGATTTCAATATTAATATTCTTGAACAAAACAATGATAGTTTAGAATTTATAAGCAATTTTTTAGAAAAACGTTATACACCATGTTTTACAAATATAACAAGACCATCTGATAATAATAATGTGGGTACATGTATAGATAATATCTTTGTAAAAACTGAAAACTTGGTTCCCAAATCCATGAAACTTTTTCAACCAATAACTGATCATTATGCACTTATATTACACTTTGGGAAAATAGAAAAACAAAATAAAGTAACTCAACAGATATTATCGCCAAATTATAACAGTCTCAAAAATATTGTTGCCTCTAAAAATTGGAATATAATAACTGAAACTACAAATGATGATCTAAATTTTGCTATTAATTCTCTAATTAGTGAAATACAAAATTGCATTAACTTAGCAACTAATACTAAATATTCTAGAAATAGTGTTTCTAAAATGATTCCTAGGAATAATTGGATCACTAAGGCAATTATGATTTCTTGTAAAACCAAAGTAAAATTATATCAAGTATGAAAAAAAGATCCAAAGAATAATGTGGCCAAAGTCAAATACAAAAATTATAAAAAAACTTTAGATAAAATTATTAAGGATGCTAAATTGAAATATGAAAAAGGTATCATTGAAAGCAAAGCTAATGATCCCAAAAAATTATGGCAGTACATCAATAACAAATTAGGAAGAAAAACAAAAGAAAATAAGCCTACTTGCAAATTTATCAATGATAACAATGAAAATATTGAAAGACCTATAGATATAGTAAACCATATGAATAATTATTTTAGTGAAATAAGTAAAAAAACAAGTGAAAGGTTGTAACTCCCAATATTTTCGCACCATCACAACCAAAAGTAAATAATGAAACTATATTTCTGAAACCCACTAATAGTGATGAAATAAAACAGATTGTTTGTATTATGAAAAATAAAGCTGCTGCAATAGACAATATAAGGACCAAACACTCAAATCCATAATTGATTACATTGCTGAACCACTTGCAAATATTTTCAACAAGTCTATTGAATCTGCTATTTGGCCAGCATTAAAAAATGCGGAAATTGTTCCAATTTTTAAAAATGATAACAAACACCTAGTAACAAATTATAGACCAATTTCGCTTATTTCAAATATTGCAAAAATGTTTGAGAAAGTAATTTATGATAGAATACATGCATTTATAATCAAATTTAATATTTTGAATCCACAACAATTTAGTTTTGTCAAAAACAAAGGAACCTCTGATGCTTTAAACTATATATCGAATATTATTTTTTTTTAAATTTGTTCAAGAGTAAACCATTAATAACTACTTTTTTGGATTTAGCTAAAGCTTTCAATACTGTCAATCGTGAAATTCTATTAGATAAATTAGAAAAATACGGAATAAGAAGTAAAGCAAATGATCTCCTAAAAAGTTACCTTACAGGTAGAAAACATAGGGTGAAGTTCTTAGATACTTTTAGTGACTATAAGGATATAAATACAGGAATAGCTCAAGGTACTATATTATGTTCTTTGATATTTATACTATAAGTTAACGAATTATTAGATATAATGCCGTCCGACTCAATCGCGTCATATGCAGATGATACAGCTATACTAGTTGAAGAAAACTCATGGGAAACGGCTCAAAAAAAAAATGAATGAATACTTAAATAAGGTAGCCTTGTGGCTAGCAATGAATAAATTATCGTTAAATATAAACAAAACAGTATTCATGACTTTTGGTAATTATCGTGATAGCGTACCTAATACAATAGATATAAAAATACAAAATATGAAAATAAAAAGAGCTGAAAGTACTAGATTTAGGTTTAATATATGATTTCAATATGAGATGGAATGAACATATACTTAACTTAATAAATAAAACTACATATCTTATATGTATTTATTTTCTCCAAGCTATCTCAATTCATGGAAACAAAAACTATGATGACTGTTTATTATGCACTATTTCAAAGTATTGTTGTAAACTACAGAATAATTGCTTGGGGAGGTGCTTATAAAAATAATAGATATTTAATTCAAAGAATACAGCATCGCATACTAAAAATAATAAATAAAAATAATTTTGTTGTCAGCAACATTTATTATTATTAAAATATTATTCAAAATTTTTCTCTTGAATCATTAGCGTACTATTATAGTGATTTACAAAATGAATATATCCAATCTGAAAACAGAACTGGAAAAAAGAGTATACTATTACCAAAAATTAATAAAAGAGTTAGTTTTAAGAATAGCTACATTGTTGCGATTAGATTATTTAAGGAATTACCTAATTATCTCAAAACACTGAATTTAACAAAAAGCATCATAAAACAAAAATTAAAAATATGGATCAGAATGAATGTATTATGAGTATAATTACAAATCTATATTATGTTACTGTATTTTGGATACATATCTATTATATAAATATATAAAAATTTTATCTATTGTTACACAGAATCGTGGATGACTGTACTGTTACTTGTCTTGTTAACTAAATTTTAGACATATTTTTAGTTTGTAAGTCCTATTATGTAAGTTTTTAGCAGGATTAATTAACTAGCTCCTTTGAATTAGAGTTCTACTTCAAATGGTAGCTGTTTCATTGAACCTGTTTTATTTTAGTAATTAAGTTATTTTTTTTATTTCCACATCAGCGCACAGGAAATTGATTTTCCTCGGCTGGATTACTTGTAATGTACTTGTAAATTACTCTGGTTGAATAAATTTCAAATTTCAAATTCTATTTAAATATTATTTTAATTAAGACCAACAGAAGAATTTTCAATGAATATTATGAATTAAACTATCAATATATTGTTAGTATAGAAAGAAGGAGTATTTT
Organism: Trachelus troglodyta; assembly: GCA_030142635.1. Classification (NCBI taxonomy): domain Eukaryota; kingdom Metazoa; phylum Arthropoda; class Insecta; order Hymenoptera; family Cephidae; genus Trachelus; species Trachelus troglodyta. The sequence goes on along the minus strand of JARQTJ010000505.1, from coordinate 176,543 downwards.
GACATTGAAATTTCTTAGGTTACAATTACCGTCCGTTTGATTACTTTGGTAAAACCACATTCAGGTGGTGTGATTTTACTGAATAGCCCTGTATATGCATGGTTTTGCACTAAATACAATTTCTATTCTAACATATAACCTTATTTTATAAAGGCCACATGTGGAAACTGTCAAAAAATCACATCAATTTCATAAACATTATATTTAGCAAATATTTCAATTTTGATTGTAATTTTAAAAATGTAATTTTTATATATACTGTATAATAAAATTCTTTCTTTTTACAGGTGGAAAGTGTTTGATCAAAATCATCGTCAAATCAATGACAGAAGACTACATGTGATACAGTTTATTTGATTAAACTCTGAATTTAATATTATTATTTTTATATATTATAAGTGGATTATAAAATATTTATTGTATTTTTATGTTAATATAAGTGCATTACAAATTATTCATTGCACTGTATATTATACTAAATTATATCTTTCTTAATAAAAAAAAGTATTTATTATAACAATGGCGATTGTGATGATGATGAGATGAGATGATGATAATGACATGATTTAATTTAACAAAACGAATGATATATATAAAATGACTGAATATGACTGAAAATTATAACATTTATTGAAATTAGAATTATTTGAAAGCAAAAGTTTTTAATAGATAGATATCAATATTTTCCGTAAATTTTTCTTAAACTCTCAGATTCAAACAATATTACTAATTTGCACTTTTTTGTAGTATACATATCTTCAAACAATTGGAAAGGATTTATATATGAAATAAACAAAAACTCGATTTATAACGAACAAATTACTTACATTTTAGTAACTTTGAACCTAAGATGACTGCCTCGACGTAAAATTTATCGTATTAAGATTATTGTAAGAACGTATTAAGGTCATTCTACAATGCAACGGGACATCTAACACGGAACATATAAGCGGTGCGATATTCAATTGTATATTTACCTAATTCCATTAGATCTTCCAATCATGAAGGAGAAATTAGTTTTTATAACTGAGCGTTTACTAAGTTTCTACGATTTTAGCTACGTCTAGGACATAGCAACGATACGAAAGCGGTTGCTAGGGTCATTAAGGATTTCACGGAGCACGTAACATGAAGAGTAACATCGAACATGGCCCATTCCGTGCACCGTGACGGGCTTACGTGAAAAAAAAAACAATTGCCTCGCCAATATTTTCATGCGTGAAATGTGATTACCTGTTAATGCTGAGCATCAACGAGTCGACGTAAGATTATCAAAGAAAAAAATGTTTCTCTCCATAATATTGTAGAGATTCCTGTAAACAATTTATTAAATGACAATAATTGTTTACAGCAATCTCAAATAAATCAAGAAATGTATACAAATTGTTGACTAAATTTAAATTCTGAAAAAAGTCATATCGGTTCAATATTTTCTATATCAGAAAATTTATCTCAACAGAATAATATTATAGCTGCGGAAACAATAATAGAATCTGATCAAGTTAATGAAGTCGTTACTGAAGAAAATCTAAGAAATAATGGAATGACAGTCTAATCTTAACGTCGACAAAATTATCGAACACGCCAAAGAAGGATTACTACAAATGTAATTAGCACGAGAAATGAACAGAATGTTTCAGAAAATGACATTAGCGAATTAAATGTATTGTGTGTGCTGGGACGCTACTTTTTTGTCTACAAAACGTAACTCAACGTGATTGGAATTCGGAAGCGTAGGAGCTCTATGCGAGATTCGAAATGTTGGGCGCCAGATAACCACAAAGGAGTATACCACGAGCTCTAGGCTGATTATCGATACTGTAAGAGTCGCGAAAAAGAATTCGTTCAGGGCAACCGATTGCCACCAAGCAAGCTAAACCTAAAATTGCCACCAGGCAAACTAAACCTAAGGGCCACACGGCCAAGCTAAACGGATAGGGGCACCACATATTCCACTAGACAAAATATGGCACACCAAAAATATCACAATTCAGAAAATAAAATATTATTACGAGTATTGAATTATCGTTGCAATTGTACAACTTTCTCGGAACAGGTAGTATAACCGTTTGGCTGCTGACGAGCGCTATCGCGCTCCTCTTATGTTACGCCAAAAATGCGAAGAGCGCGATAGCGCTCCTCTTTTTTTTCGATGCCTAGACTGCGGAGAG
>JARQTJ010000505.1:151760-163236 GCA_030142635.1 Trachelus troglodyta | reverse complement strand
GGGTGCGGAGTTTTATGAAGGATTCGGATTAACGGTGGTTGGGAAAAACGATGATAAATAGTACACGGAACGTGACACACTGCACAATACCTCACTACGCATATTGGAAATATAAAACCAAACACGGTTCACCGAAGATCGCAAATATCGTAACGCATTATCGATCACTATAAAATGTTACTACTTTGCTTATAATAAGCCAATTTAATAATTATTACCCGTTTCGGGATGGACGTGTAAATGAAAAATAATAACTAATCTTTATTGGAATCTGGAAATTATGTTATCACTAATTTCGGTAGCTAACTCATGGCATTTGCTTTTACTTTTGTTGGGGACAATGATCAGAAATATTCGAGTATCAATGTCGATGATTAACGACACCTGAAGAGTATAAAATATTCGAAATGAAGGTATATGTATATACATGCGTACAACAAACAACGATCTTTAGACCATGTCATCGAAAATTATAACAAACAATTTTTTGGCACCAAGAATAATGATCTGAACTATTTAAAAATAACCGATTTACCATAAAGATTTCATAAGCATCTATAACACGTCCAACAGATGTTACAAGTCCCATTGACATACCTTGAACGTTTGTGCTCTACAGGAAGGAACGATATTGCGAACAGTTAGAAAAGCTAACCATAGGAAATAGCGACCAGAATTATAAAATCATTTTAAATGGTAATTCAAAATATCTGCACATTTGATTCGATGATTGGTATATTTATTTTCAAAAATGCTTAGGTATCCGCAATGAAGATATTTGGATATGTCACACACCCGATAAATTAGTAGAAATTCATTTACTTCATATCCTCTCGTTTTGTTTTGTTCTTGCTGTCAAATCTTCTGCCATATTTTCCAATACATTGACCTTTTTGGTTGGCAATAGATATAGAAATATTCCACATCACACTTGCCAGTTATTATTGGAGACAGTACACTTCATATCAATATATTTTTAATGCAGACTAACCAGCAAATAAATTATTACACATAAAACACACATTAGTTACAACCGGTACATTGACGTTATGTAAATGATGGACATATTACAACTAACGCGTGCGTTGCACATTATGGTTGCTGGATAAGTACTATAATTCTATTTCCGTTTATAATATAATATTACGTTTAAGTCATTCAGTTCTTCTAAATCGTTACAGATGGAAAATAATATTTTTTATGTTCATTTTTTATAGCGGTTTTGTGTAATTGATATCGCTGCTTCCTAACAGTCATCGTCTGTTTTATAAACCTTAAATAAGTAACCTTTAGGAAGTACTAGAATTCTCACCATTAACTTAAAATTTCTAGTAAATTCACATATTACTACGAAGATTACGCTACTATGGGAGCACTACGTGGTTAGCACTGGAATTAGCACTACTGTAAGTACTACTATGAGCCATGTTCATACAGTAGTGATCAATGCTATGAGCATTATTTTTATTATTATTATTTTTTAATTTAAAGTTTAGCTCGTTGCAGGCCAGTTGAAATATAATGTAAAGAGCTAATTAATAACATTTATTTAAAATATGTATTATGGACACATTGTATTTATTGTATTACTGCCGTCCTATTAGTGGAACCGTGTCAAGCATGCAAAATAAAATAGTCTCTCTGTTGCCTCTCTTTAAGCTATCTTGTAACGAGCACAAGCTGACATGTCACAATATAAATATGATATAATAGCACGAAGAATGTTTGGTGAAATAACTAAAAAAAATATTATACTACATTCACTTTATTAACACCTAGAGTGCCGCGCCTAGATAGTTGTGCCGATATAGTTGACTAACTATGACTATAGAGGGGCACGCGGCGCTCAATCTGTTAATAATAGAAATTGTGTACTATGTTGCATCTACTGCCTGCTCCGCCTCTATTTCTTCAGCTTTGTGCACTTGCCCTACTCGTACAATATTTGTGAAAAATAATTAATTTTCTCTTACTATCTGATGTCCACCAATCAAAGTCTTACATTTAAGTGCTTATCGGTCTATATGCAGTAATCAAGGAACGATAATGCATTCCTCATAACGAAAGACAAAAATACAAACTCTAAAATAATTTGTGTGAGGACAGAATTGCAACGTCACAGTAGTTATAAAATATTCTTTGAAGTTTTCATACAATTGTTACTATCATTTAACATTCACCTATCGCGTCCACGATCCTCGAAATTCTGTGGAAGGATTCATGCAGAATTGCTGAATACGGAATATGTATATTGCTCCTATTGTAACGAGGCTTGTTTAGCATGGTTCGATAACCGAAACACATTAACAAGGGATCCTTTTGTTTTCTTCTGTCGACAGACTATTTAACATTTTTTCATTGCCATTTCAAGTCGAGGACATTTATGTGATAGATAGATTCACTTTCTGGGAATTTGATTTCATTATGCTGCTGACAGACAGGAAGCACTACGTGAATCAATAACAATTGCTCGTTTCGTTTTCAAAATCTAAACATCAATGCTTATTAACTCTTAAGCATTATGGAAATATCTGACAGTTACACTCGCAGTCATTTGTGGGTAAAACCAATTTCATGACAACGATTAAAGGTTAGAACTGACAGTGGGATACAGCTTGCCGTATAGAAATAAAGTTTATCCAAGTATAAAGAGCATTTTCTAACAGATTGTATCAACGTTTATTATACAATAGATATCCTTGTAAGAGTAGCAAACTGTTACAAATCTTAGCAGTAAATTTTTTATTTACTGTTTCAATTTGGCGTTTCAACCCTGCTCCCTATATTGTTGCGTGGTTCCAGTTGCAATGTAATTTCAAGTTTTTATAATTAGCATTTGTTAATAGCACTGATTCATGTTAAATCGCTTCCTATGCTAATTATGCCATATCAATTATCCCCCAATATGAGAAACTACAGTTCTTCTTTCTACAATTCATCATATTTATATTATACATATACCGAATGTCCATTATTAGATCACGATTCACACGAATTCCTAAATAGTTCCACAGAAGCAGATTACACTGTGAAAAGTCGGTGCTTCACGTTTACATGATTTACGCAGTTAGAAAATTTACTGTCAATTGTAACGCTGATCACTGTGTAAAAGTAATACAATGCATGTGGTAAAGTATTCTGTTGGAGTTACTCAATAAATTGGAAAACCAATCATATAAAATGTTAATCTACACCGTTTAAGAGTAAAACACTGAACTTGGTGTATACTTTGCTTATGTACTTTTTAGTTTAGGTGCAATTTCATTGTGTATCAAATTATACTTATTAAGATAGCTATACAGCGTTCCACACTAGTCAAATGAGGGCTACATTTTTACAATGAATTTTACAATGTTAAATATACTAATTGATAGTAGTAGAGGGCGATTTGTATAGCAGCACGTGTCCTTAACCTAGAGAAACATTATTAGCAATGTATTTGCTAAAGCATTGAGTGATCAATGCTAATTCCCATAGAAGTACATTTTCGTCGAGTTTTTTTAACTAATCAACTAACTTAATTCATGCAGCTCGGGGATGAAAAATTAACTAACTACTTCGTATATTCATTTTATAATAGCAGTTCTGCTCTTGTCACTATTAAAGGAAAATATTTTATTAAAAGTTTAGAACTTCACTGGGAATTAATATATGTGGATATTCATTGAACTATTCATTTTGAGAAATTCAGCATCGTCTACTGTTTTCATATATACAAATATTGTTGAGTATAATTCGTAACTAACATTTACAAATTGGACTAGTGGCTCAGTAGGTGAAGTGTCACACTCCTCACTATAAGCATCCCGCTCCCAGCACCACAAATACATGGGTACTCAAAAACCATGAATACACACGCGCCCATTTTTTTTAACATACAATTATGCCAATTATATTATTTATGCATTTTAATCTAGATTAACAACGTGTTTAGAAAAAAATATACTGCTCGTACATCAACCAATGTGATATGGTTGAACACTGGCACGTATTAATTGCCTACTCCACATCGATTGGACGTATCAATGCTTTTTTAATTTTTAACACTTTTTCAACACCATATTTTAGCCACGCAGATCAACACTGAAAACTGTGTGAAATTATATAGAATGCGAAGTGGTGTTGAATTACTGTTATTTTTAACACCCAATTTTTTCCAGTATAAACAGCATCATTTTCCTAACAGTTCATGAGGGCAATCATCGGAATTCCAATAGAATACCGAATTCAATAGATTCCAATAGTTCATTAACCCACAGATACGGGTGACCAATTCTGCTGAGAACGAGATAGAATAGAATCTCTCAGAAAATTGTATCGAATCCGCGAGTGGCGTGGTAAACACAAAATTCATCCAGATCGAGAACTCTTCGTGACTGCCTTGTTTTCAGAAATTTCTGTAGTACAGAAATTCAAGTAAAAGCATTACAAACTTCATAGGTATTCTTGAATTCGTAAAATTTATATTTTTATTGATAAGAAGACAAGATTATCAAACAATTAATCAACTTGAAGATTGTTGAGTAATAGATTTTGAAAGTGACTATGTTGGCAAAATCAAGATTTAAAGTTTGAAACTTCTATACGTATAGTCAATTTTTTCACATGACAAAATAAAATATTAGCTGACCCCACGTCCGTTTGAATTCTCTAATCCATGGTTCCGCCATGACGGCCAGTCGCCATCGAGCGACTCGTCGAAGTTATGCGTTTTCCCGGATGCCCCGCGGAAACCGAGAACAATAGTGGTACTTCCGGTACGCGCAAGGCCAGAACTCATGACGCTACGGAGGGAGCTGAATGTTGGCGCCCAACGGAGCACGTACTGTACTTTTACACCCGTACAGCATAATTTGATGCGCGTTACCCCCTATGGCCTGCGATTGCCACTTGCATGCATCCTACTATTTTCAGCGGATCGATTTTCATCCAGTTTGATTACAGGTGCCATTCGCGTTGGACGTGCCCTCCATTGGCACCTGTTGCCATCATTTATACTTTCGTACCAAGCTCCTTTTTTATTCTACCCTATACTTCGTTACAAATAAGACAAGGACACGGCCATCTCCAATTTAATTGAAAATCAGCCAGTTTTCTTGACGACCAACTATCTATAAAGTAAGATTTTTTTTTATTATTTATTTTATCCTACTTTTATTTTTATTATACAATAGGGTAATCTTAATTTTGTTTACGACTTCAGCTTCTCACTCCTAGTTTCATTTATACTCGTGAGAATTGTGTATTGCTGAATTCGCGAAAAAGGATAGTGAAGGCTTTTTCTATAAATCATTGAATTACTTGATAAACATGTTTTTGTAGATTTCACTGACTTAAATGATAAAGAATGTGAATTAATATAAAATTAAGATAACGTTTTGTTATATGCACTGGAATCACTACGCGGTCTTTGAAGGGTATGAGTTGCGTTATTAATCTTTTTATTAAATTTCTTACTTTTCAATTGATGTAGTCCAACGATGTGTTTTTCTAAAAGCACTTAAAATCTCGTCAATGCAATTTTATTGTACGTCTATAAAACAGCTAAAATTCGCTGCAGCTGCTACTGCTTGTAGTAACGAAACTTAAACTGTCGACAGGGAAACATAGATATGTAAAAATAACTTTGCTTACATATTTTTTACGAGTCACTCAATTATGGATAAGCTGGACTCTAGACCAGAATTGAAACGAAGAAACAGTATGAATTAAATGAACCTCTAGAAGACAAAAATCCGATTTTTCGGCTCGTTATTATAAGTATCATTTTAAAGTATATATTAAAGTTCCAAATCTAAAACTGGAGTAATCAATAAAAAATCCATCCGTCTTCTAAAGGTTAATGATTTTAACGCATAGAACATACATTCTAAAGCCATAAATGAAGTATAACGTCTCAGGGACTCATTTACATTGAAATTCATATGAAAATTGCCCCTCTAAAATATATGTTGCTCATGAATGTACTATACAACTTGTATTACATCAACTTATTTTAAATTGTGTGTTATAAGATATATATTCCTAATTATTAAATATAAAGGTAATCGATTAAAATACATAACGAAAAATATTCCAATATTTGAAGAAAAAAATAACAAGACTTTTTTAATATCATAGGATAAATATGTTAGAAGGTAGTTTCCAGGACTTTTTTTCGTGCGTATTGGCAGTCTCCAGGACATTTGGCATTTCCAGAGTGGTTCTGGAAAAATCTTATATGTAACGTATATTTCCAGGGCCGTTTCGCGGCACTCACACCGAATTATCCAAAAAAATCTGGATTTTTGATGGGCTAAGAAGTAATTCATTAGGTTAAATTAAGTTAGAATTTCAATGCCACATGTCCCAAGGTTTAGTTTTTTTTTTTTTATAAAAAAATATATCGGCTAGCCGTTGTGCGTATCGCTTGTCCTCGAAACTGCCCTTCGACATATTTACATACATATAACAGTTTAAAACTCTAAATATAATTGTAATCGTATGTCCAAAAGATAGGTATATTTAGAAATGATATTCTTTACTTTCCACAAAAGCTGCAATCCTTACAATATGATGCAAGGTATTGGGAATAGAAGAAAATCCGTTGCGTGCTATTGGACGGTTAACGTCACCCAACACAATATCCATCCGTTTCCGGTTTAATTGTAAGATGTGCCTAGTAACTGCATCACGCAGTGCAATATCGTGCAGTGCGTGCTGCGTGCACATTAAAACATTGAAAAATACACAAAAGTCCCTCTTTCCTTTTCACAATCGCGCCATTTTGCCATTACTGTGAAAACGATTACCGATATAATGAGAATGCCCTTTGCACATTGAGTATACCGAACGGCAAAAAAGTGTAAAATTCCATTCTTATATCTATAAATATTCTGGTTTATGAAATATGCCCATATTTTCGTTCGTTACATACAAATTCTTTGACTCATAGTACGTTACATGACTTTTGACCATTTTAACGAAACTCAAAATATAATACAAAATTCTAATCGAAAAATTTGAGATTTATTTCCATTAATTTATAATATATTATAAAGCTGACCTTTCTTAATTCCATTTAACCTAAACCCTAATTATGTTTGTGTAGGCGACTTAAGATATTGGCAAAATACATGGCATTAATTTAGAACGCGATATATGAAAATTACAGTATATTTGTGCAACGTGCCTGATGTCCATCAAGCTATGCCAAAGCACATGCTTGTGAAAGAGAAAAATAGAGAGATAGAAAGTGAGAGAGTGAGAGGAGGGGAGCGGGAGGGGAGGGACGAAAAAGCATTCATAATTGAAACAAGAATATAATAAAAGGACACAAAAGTGGGAAGGTGGCAATGGAATTGAATAGGCATGCGTGTGGTTAGTAACTATGTGTGACAGGGGACGGCTGTCCTCGCACCCTGGAATAACTATAATTTATTGCAATCTTGTCCAAAGCTCACACTACCGTGAACAATATGCAAACGTTCAATATTGATATTCACATCTGGTTAATGAATTACTCAGTGGAACGTGTGTTACGCTTAATTACGTGTTATTTATTGGTGTATAAATCTTCTACCAAGTGGCGCAGGCTAGTGAGTTTATGTTCGGCTTTTCTGTCGAAAAAATCTTAACCATTCGATTTATCAGTTTACGGGATGAAAGTTTATCACTTAAAAGTGAAACAAGTAACTGTAGCTGGTGATTTGTTTATAAAACCAAAACCTGCAATCCTAACCTTATCACCTTATCCTATCCTTATAAGGAAGGATTATTTGAAATTTTTTTAATGTTTTAAATTTTATTTTTTAATTTTCTTTAATACTGGGCAAGCAGTATCAAAGTGGGTTTGAATCTTGAACATATAGCTAGTAAATATGTTTAATAAAATGTACGTGTTGACTTTATATAATTTAATATTTTTATCGTTCTGTTTCCCTCTAAGTCCCCATATTTCATAAAATTAATCATTCAATTGGACAGACCTTTTTTCACCTCTCTGTAATTTTATTTCATAATACTTTAATAGTATTTATTACAAGCATACCCTGGCTAATGCTTAAGGGGGTTAAATTTATTATGACTTCAGTTTTGTTATTTCAAATTAAAATGAAAACTTTTCTATTAAATATTACATCCATCTTTTTCGATAGTGTCGTACAAGGATGTTTGTAGCAGAAGACTGTCAATTAAAAATATATTCTTAATGATTATAAGTGTGATGTTGGAACAAGGGTTATGGAATTCCTACTAGGCACTCACCCTGAACACTTCCATACAGTGCGTGGACGTGCACGCGCGTATCTTCGCATATACAAATGTCAAAGACTCACACATGCCCCTGAAGGCATCAGAGCGTGGTTCCATCTTCCTTACGGAACTCTATTGCTGGTTATCATTATGCTGATCACCTAATATGAGATTACGCAAAGAGACTTTATGTCTTCGATTTCAAATAGTATACTGATTTTTCAAAATTTCAATCGCAATCTAGATTAAATATAAATTTTACTTCAACAAATCAACGCAACGTATATAAAAGATAAATTATCTTATTGTTAAATAGTTTGAAATATTCATAATCGACATAGACATTTAAAAACATTTGATTGTCCATTTAAGGCGTTTTGTTATTTTTTTGTTGAAAATAATAAATGTAACGAATCGTTTGTGTACTGGATAAAATTGTCTTTAAAAAATTATGCGCATGTATTCTACAATATTATTCAATGCACTTCTTCGAATGCATTAATGTAATATGGGGTCAGTCCTGCTTTTATTTATTGTGGGACTAAATTGCGTATTGCATGAAACACTGAAGAAGAGAAATTGCAAAGCAATTATGAAACATGGCATAGGTTATGTCGAGGCTTTACCCTATTGTTTGGCAAATGCGAGCCCATGGAATCTGATGGGGACACTCGATAGTTATCATGAGTACGTGTGCGATTCAACTTGGGTTTATTCAGTTCAGTGAAAAATTCGTTCAGTCAGTGCGCGTCCAGGCAACAAGTGATTTAGTCAAATTCCCAGCGCATATTCCTTTCGCGATAATTCCGCTATTCCACGTACAACCTAATCACAATATAGTTTACATGTATTAAAATTATTTACAACTAATTATTTGATTTCACACAAATTAACTCAACAGATTTTTCAAGCATACTTAACTAATTAATATTTCAACAGAAGAAAATGAATTTCCTAGTAGTATGTATAAATACTTTAATGACTTAGTGCTCGATACTACGTAAATCGATGAAATGAACTTGATTTTATAGCAACCATGAAAATAATTGTCTAGTAAATAAATATTTGTTGATTATATAAAAATAGATTGATCCACGAAACGAGTGCATTTATTTTTTTCAGCACTTCCATACAAGTGAAATGACCACTTGATTGTGTCGCCAGAATCTACCATTCAAAATGAAAAGAATTCATGACACGTTCAGTATGGTTCAAGCTATCACCGTTCTTACGATTCTAAAGATGCTCGCCAACGGTAAGTTTATTAATTAGTTGCAATAAAATCGTTCTAATATTCGTCTTTAAAATAAGCATATAAGAGTGCAGTGCTTTCAGGATCAAAGTGTGAAGTTTTTCAAAGTACCTGCACACTCTACTCATACATATGCGTAAAATTTAATGTGTTAATTGTATCTTAGAGAATTGTTTGAAATTCAAAATACATATATCTCAAGTCTACTATAGTACTACTGACGCTTAGCAAATACAGTAAGTAGTAGAAAACGTTTCAGTCAGACTGTAGTGTAAACTGTTATTCAAACAACAGAATATACTTGTCAAAATAATAATATAGTTTACGCTACAAACCGTAATGCTATATAATTAACGCAAGTATCAGTATGGTTTTATGACAAAATAACTATGTTTAAAATTTCATATATGTATTTTTCACAGGCATTCGCTTTTTGAATACTTTGCTTTATTAAGGTCTAAATGAACGCATTTTATAATATCGCGAGTAACAGTACTATTTTACCAATGTCATCGTGTAACTACTTTTAAGAATTTCAATATGCATTGAATTCACATGAAATACATGTATCTGGAACATATGGGAATAGAATTCTGCGGAGGTTAAAAGTTTTCCGAGAATTCACGATTGCCATTCGATTTTTATTTGTAGCATTCGAGCATAAAAAAGAAAGTGAAAACTATACAGAAGTATAATACAGAATAGAATCCTAGGCTTAACTTTTGGGAATATATCACCTAACTATTATACCGAACAATGGCACGCATGAATCAACCTCATGAAAATGTGATGACGCAATTTCCGGTTTCCTGTGGCCGCTTTGGTATCTCAAAATCCAAGCTGCCAATGCCAGGCAGAACATAAACCAACAATGTTCATAAACTTTTATCCTCCAAAAATATTCCTGTCAAAAGAAATATATTAGTTAGCAATAACTTTCATGGACTTAAAATTTGTTTGGCATACATTTATCCATATTTTAAAGTTAAAAATATTTATACCGATACTAACGATGACGATAATAAAAAAAATCGGTGGTTATATGCGCAAAAAAAATTCGCGAATAATTAAACTACCTGTAGCCCAACATGTGGATGTAAATCAAAGGATGTCACGAGATTGCGAAATTGCGTGATTTAGCGCACCGGTCTCACTCTGTACAATTGATAGTTATGATGTACGAGCCAGATGAAATCAAAACGTTTTATGTTGAACTTTGAATCACATCCAACTGAAAGGAAGTAACCTCGATTTTATGAAAACCATAGAGACATACAAAGTTTTACAAAAGTAATTTATTAAATTCTTTTTCAGCCCAGACGACATGTAATGGCGGATCGGGTCGAGTTGTCTATGAGAGATTACCAGATCAACAACTTCAAGGTTTCGACGATGACGTAGTAAGTATACAGTATTTTTCAAATAAGTTGATACTTGTTTTGAACGCATGCAAAAGAAATATTTGCCTTTATAAGTATATACACTGAATACTTTTTCTCCGAGCGTTATTACGACCTTGTATATTTGTCCAGGTAAGAGATTCAGCGCCGCCATTCAGAGTACTGGAGAAATGTCAAGAGCTTTGTTTGAGAGACAGAACTGCAACGAATAATCTCGTGAGAGCTTGCACGAGCTTCGATTTTCAACCTGGAAGTAGAATAGCATCATTCAGTGGTGCTGCCGAGTATGAGGAGAGCACTTGTTATCTAACGAGAGAGCAAGCTCAGCCAGAGGGCATTGGAAATCTGATGCTAGTACCCAATAGCGTCCACTTCACTGAAGTCTGTCTCACGTGTAAGTATTTTCATGTTTCTTGTTGGACGAATAACATTGTTCAAATAAAAAGTCCACGTATTGTATATACAGAGTGTATCAGCAGAGATGCACGTTTGAGATTTGCGGTGAAACGGTGCATCATTTTGAAAATCTGATGTCACAACCATTGAATATTTTTTGATTGCGCATCGAATGGGCATATTATTATTGTTCGCT
>JARQTJ010000505.1:135906-151660 GCA_030142635.1 Trachelus troglodyta | reverse complement strand
CTATATGAGGAAGCATTTTTATTTTTTGTTAATCTTTGGCTTCTTCATAGAGGAATCTTCATCTACTACCGACGATTTAGAGGAAGCAAATTGCAAAATTTAAATTCTTGACGGCTTGTTTGAATCGGCTGAAATTCAAAAACTTTAAAATATGTATAATCAGATCCGTTTTGCCGATCTCCGCCAAATTTTATACATATCACAGCTGATGTTCTATACTTTTGGAAAATTGGAACTCAATCGGTCAAAGTTGACGGAAGTTGTATTGATAAATTTAGTTTTTCGAAAAATTCAAAATATCATAAAATCAAAACTGCTCGATGGATTAGGCCCAAATGCAATACGAACCAATCTTGGATACAAATCTCTTTGTGAAGAACTATTTAGACGATTATCACAAAATTTGCGATCGCTAGAGTGTGAACGTCCTTTTTTTGGGAATATGAAAACGACATAAAATCCGAGCCGCAGCTTGAATCATAATCTAGTCAATGAAGGTATTATAGAGCTGCATATGCCTGCAAAGTTTGAGGGCTGTGGCTCAAACCGTTTTCGAGTTATACACGTTTGAATTTTAGGAGGCCATTACACACACACACGCGCGCGCGCGCGCGCACACACACACACACACACACATCCGGACATTTTCTCCAAACGTATTTTCTCGACGTTTTGGCACATTCTGAGCATGGTGACATGAAAATCTCAACAGGCAAATTTTTCACCGTCACATAGCTTCCTCTATGAGGAAGCAAAAATGAACAATACCTTAACTAATATAATCAATTATTTGTGTCAATAGCAAATCGTATAGAGAGAGACTGTCCGAACCGTCGATATGTATTTGAAAGGCATCCACGAAAAAAATTGAAATTACCATTAACCGATCTCAAGGAAGTTAGTGCAGCTAACAGAACGGATTGTGAAGATAGGTATGATATGAAATTATTAATTTGAGTAGGAATATTAAGATAGTAAAAACTAATGATATCAACAGTTTCAACGCGTAGTACGTATTCATATAAATTTAACTTATTTTGTTTATTTGTTCTTGTCTTTGTAAATGAATACAGGTGTCTAAACGAGTTTAGTTTTGTTTGTCGCTCCGCGACATACGATGCAGCATTGAGAAGTTGTTCTTTGAGCCGTTTCACAAGAAGAACTCATCCGGAACTTTTGGAGGACAATCCGAATTCCGATTATTTGGAAAATACTTGTTTAAATGGTATGATTATAGTGCATTAATCTATCATTCATATAAATATCAAGCTATCATTCATATAAAATATTATATTTTCACTGTTTCATTACTACGCATTATGATTACATACAATATGTAGTATTTGCAAGAAATACTTAAAACATGAATTTCTCATTTTTGAAAATACTAAATCGAAAATAATATTCACATATCATATCACACATCAAATATCTAAACATGTACTTCAGTGCACGTGCGAATAGAAATTCTTAAAGAAAAGGCCGTCCAAGAAAATTGGTGGCGTTGATAAAATGCACGTGTACAGGAATACATACCCAAATATTGGATCTGCGTACATACGAGCATAGCCAATAGATTAGCTGATTTGTGTCGTAAAATCTCAAGTACATGAATTTTTTTATATAAACAAGCATATAATTCCAGCGGAACGCCGATGCGATGGTTTAGCAGTTTTTATCAAAGAAGAGAACAAGCGTCTTCGTGGTCCATTCGAGGTTGACATTTACACGAATCTAACGCTCGAAGAATGTCAGGCACTTTGCCTACGAGCAGAAAAGTATTTTTGCCGGAGCGTGGAATACGACGAGCAAACGAGACAGTGCGTAATTTCAGAAGAGGATTCAGTTTCACAAAAGGATGATATTGGTATCAGCAGCAGCCCAAGCTACCACTTCTACGATCTTGTTTGTCTAGACAATCGTAAGTTTTTCTATGACAGTAAACACTCACTTAAAGCTTAGCACACTAAATCATGAGCAAGCCAAACAAAAGTTATTCAAAACTATTGAACCACCTGAAGATGGTTCTACCATGGGAATTAGTAGAAATCAAGTGGACAGAACTATCTTGAGATGGATTCAATAGTCCTGAATAACCGCATGCATATTTATTACAAATGATAAAAACTAATTTCATATCATGCATTTGTTTGGAAAAATCGTGTACATGGAACAAGCAAATTCGAAAATCTTACCTTTAAGACCGGGAATAAATATTTACGTTAAATTTCACAACGAAGGTCATTTGAAACCAAATCTTATCTCATACAGTGGCTTAAAAACAGTCCTAATTTTCATAAAGGTAGAAGAGGGTAATGAAAAAAAAAACTCCTTCATAATTCTTGCGGGGGTTGTTGAGTCCCACGAATTACTTATTCTTGGTCAATAGCTAGCGATGGATGACCTATGCCATCACTAACGTAATGTAGATCCGTCCGCCGTAGCACGAGGATCCGAATATCCAGACAACAGCGTGACTTCTCACCTCTTCGCCCCCGGGCGTCGACCGGATACGGCCTTCCAACGCTACCGAAACTCACGTCTCAGCGGCGAGTTTCCTTCCGAAATCACAGGACGAAGCCTCAGCGAATGCCTCGACGAATGCCTCAGGCAAACGAGTTTCCAATGCAGAAGTGCTGTTTATTCTGAACACTTTCATACTTGTCGTCTCAGCCGATACAATCAACGCGATGGACACAGAATTATCTATGACGCGGACTATGACTACTATGAGAACTTAATGCGTAAGTTTCTTATATTTTCTTAGCATCAAGGAATCCATTACACATTTTTCTTCCTCCACGATATCTCGATGTCGTAAATTAAAATCCATAATCATACAGCATCAATGATATTAAATGTACTGCTCGCGTTTTAAAATACACTGCGTCACTGACAACTATACGTTGGGGTGCTGATTATATCTGTCTCCGTATATTGACCTTGCCGTGTGACTTTTTTTTAAAGTTCATTATTAGGAAAATTCCTAAAAATATATTAGGAGATTATGCGTTTTAAAACACACTGCGTCACTGACAACTATACGTAATATTTATATTCTGTGAATATATATGTCAGTGACGCAGTGTTTTTTAAAATGCATAATCTCATAATATATTTTTAGGAATTTTGCTAATAATGAACTTTAAAAAAAAGTCACACGGCAAGGTCAATATACGGAGACAGATATAATCAGCACTCCATTGTCATTCAATAACATGCTAATTGTTGAGACAAAAACGCATTCATTTCACAGTACTATGGTTTGTGTCTTGCGCAGCAGTGCGTGTAGAACATTATTCAAGTGCAAGCACTCGAAGCGTGGTTCACGCAATGACTCTATCACGATATTCTATGCATATGTAATTTTGAATATATGATTCTAGATCAATTTCTTGACGGAGACGGAACTATGCTCAGACCCGACCCGCTTGGCCAAGGTACCAATGTAGGCAGACCATCTCTTGGTGGACCAGGTAAGATCACGTCGCATTAAACAAACGGTGATCTACTTGAATGAAAAGATTTTTGTGAGAATGAGAACTTAACCGAAATTTCATTAAATTACACAATAATAATCTCGAGGTATATGCGTCTTCGCGGTTAACAGTTACTCATTGCTTGTTCTTGAAGATTGGATCATTATGGTTCAGTTAGAAAATACTCATTTTTAATTATAATAGACTTAACAAACATCCGCTACGTTTTTTTTAATTGTGACTTTTAAAAAGAAACTTTTAACATAGAAATAAGTAGTTTCGTAAGTTACTAAGAAAATTAATTATATCTTTAATTAATAGGATATCCTGACTACGATAAAGGCTATCCTGGCGATAAAGGTGATCGTTATCCCGATCACTACCCGATCCCAGCTGATAGATATCCTGATGACAGGTACCCTGGTGGCGGTCAATACCCAATCGGAGGTGACCGTTATCCAAGTGGTCCTGATCGGTATCCAGTCGGTGACCGTTATCCTATTCATGGAGATCCATATCCACCTAGGGGAGATCGATATCCAATTAGCAGCAATAGATACCCCATTGGGGGAGGATCCATTGGGGATAGATTCCCAATCGAAGGAAGTCGCTATCCTAGCGGTCCAGGACCTATAGACAGATATCCAATTGGCCCAGATCGTTACCCTACCACCTTAGATCGTTATCCTCTTCCGGAAGACCATGTTGTTGATCGCTACCCCATAGGACCGGGAGGGGGTAGACTACCGCTTGATCGTTATCCCGTAAGCGACAGATTCCCAGACAGAGATCCTTATCCCACGCGAGACCGGTAAGTCCTGTTGAAACAAACAATAATTAGCATTTCTTTAAGTTATTTCAACCAAAATTGAAAACATATTTTCTTCGTGTTTAGATATCCAGGACTAACAGGAAATGGCTTATATCCAGGCGAATACGACGATATTCGCGGAACCAAAGGATACGGAGAGCGACCCCTTTATAGCGGTTTCCCGTACGGCCATGCTCGACCCATAAATGACTATGACGGTGGTTATGGTAATAGTATAGGTGGTGTTAGTGGCGGCGGTTACATAGGCGAGGGAGGAATTTATCATTCTCGTCCATTTGGAAATAATGGTGGACCAATTATTGGTCGACCGCCGCTACTTTCCCGTTGCGACGAACAAGATAATTTTCGACAAGTGGGTGCCCGAACAAGAGTCCGGAAACCTTTTGTAAGAAGGTATACAACGGCTTCGTCTTTAGCACAGTGCGAAAGGGAATGTGCAGACGCCCGAGACTTTGTCTGCCGATCGTTCAACTATAGACCGTACGCAGCGCCCTATGGGGCGGAACGTGACAATTGTGAATTAAGCGACCGAGATTCCAGAGACATGGATATGGGAAATCCTGTATATTATGACAGTGGATCTGATTATGATTTTTACGAGAGGAACAATGGTAGACAGGGTGTCGATGGCGAATGTCTTGATGGTGAGTATGTTGTGAAAGGGATAGATTAAGACTTCTTTTTGTAATTTTATGAACAGGTACGTACTTGAAATTATAAAGTCAGATATACAAAAGGTATACGTATACGTATAATCTCTTTTTTTTTCAGCTAATTCAAGA
Organism: Trachelus troglodyta; assembly: GCA_030142635.1. NCBI lineage: Eukaryota > Metazoa > Arthropoda > Insecta > Hymenoptera > Cephidae > Trachelus > Trachelus troglodyta. The sequence goes on along the minus strand of JARQTJ010000505.1, from coordinate 146,567 downwards.
AAATATTTGTTATGCCGTCTTTCGCTTATGACGAGAAAGATTTGTTACCTTTATTAGGGTTTCGTAAAAAAGAGAATTTGCTTCTGGAATCACATCCTATAATCAAAAGTGTATTTTGTGTACAATGATTTTCTTGAAATTACGAAGTGAAACTAAACTAAGCTTTAAACTTCGTTGTTGCGTGAAAAATAAAGATAGTCAATTCCAAAAAAAATCTAGAATTAATCACAAACAAATAAAGCATGTTACTATGTAAAAGCTCTTTCTTACCCAGATCGGGCGTTAAAAAAACCTGTGCGCCACATTGTGATAGAATTTGGAAAATATACAGATTCGCATCGATAACGAAGTTATACAAAAAATGGACTATACCTGTATTTGCACGGTCAATGTAATTATTATACTTTTAACACGTTGACCACCACGTCACACATAGATGGGTGAGAGCTATGTTTCCGCAGGTGTGGGTCGCGAAGACCTGCGAATTTGGGCCCGGAGGAAGGCGTACTTCATTTATGCTAGAGGGTCAACGTGTTTTTTTTTTCAATTATTGCAACCCGAAAATTTAAGGTTCAACTCTCTCAATCATGCAACAAATAAACAAAGTACAGTCACTAGCGGTTCTGCGTGTTTGAACAGAGACGTCACTGAACCCTCTATACTCTGATTGGCTGACTTTACGTTGTGTAGTCACGCCGTAACATCAGTTCCATTTTGAGAGGCCATCTTCTTACGAACCTAAAGGTTAATAAGTCCCCTCAAAGTAAAACTGACCTTGCGGCGTGACCACACAATATACGTAAAGTCAGCGAATCAGAACAAAGAGAGTCCAGTGGTCAGCCAATCAGAACAAAGAGGATGCAGTGGTTAGCCAACCAGAGCAAAGATGGTCCAGTGATGCCACTGTCCAAATGCGCAGAACCGCTAGTGACTATACCTCGTCTATTTGTATCATTCTTGTATCATGCTCTCACTTAGTAGGAAATTAAATAAATATGTCTGACCGAAAAAAAAGGTTTCAAAGAGCACGATTTGCTATTCTACATTTATTCGGTTATTTGATATATGTTGATCTAAAATTAAAATACAGTGTATTTTCTATCTATCCGTCGAATTCTATGTTCCGTATTGATGTGAAAAGTGTAATGAATACGCACTAGAATTACATGGTTGAACTATTGCCTATTTCAAACGACATCATGTATGAACTGATTGAAAATTTGCATGCTGCGGAGAGCAAAATTATCCTCCGTCAGAAATATTGAAATATATTAATTTAGTAATTAAAGATAAAAGTATTACAATATCAATAATAATCGAAATATTTTACATCCGTGACTAAAATTTCTGACCGGCCGTGTTCTCTGGTTTCAGTGAGTCAAGTTTGTAACGAAGACGGTATGGAATTCACACTAAGAACTCCAGAAGGATTTATCGGAAGAATTTACACTTACGGATATTATGATCGCTGTTTCTTCCGCGGAAACGGCGGTACGGTAAATGTACTCCGGATAAGTGGAGCCCAAGGATATCCTGAATGCGGCACTCAGCGGGTATCTTAATACTTGATATTTAAAAACTTTCCTTCAATTGTAATATTTACAAGCAGCTTATAAACAAATATTTTAAATCATAGTACGGCGACACGATGACCAACATCGTAGTAGTCCAATTCTCGGATTATGTGCAAACTGGCAGAGACAAGAGATTCAATCTGACTTGTCTATTTCGAGGCCCAGGCGAAGCTGTCGTCACTTCCGGCTACATCGGTGCCGGGTACGCCAGGTCATACCCCGCTCTGTGTGTCTTTATGCACCAACTTCACTACTTCCATTTTCATCGTGATTTCGCGTGAACTTCTAATACCTGATAATTATACACGCCAGAACGACACACACGCTTGCATAACAGATTTACAGCCCCGGCACAAATTTACATTTTATTTTTTCATCTTCACCAAGGTGTTGGTATTTTGCACATTATTTATAGGCTTACCTTTCCACGTTTTAATAGTCCCATTAGATATAATAACATATTGAACTGCACCATTCATTGCAAGAGATGGGTATGTGATGAATCGTTGTTTCCGAATCTCTATGAATTTAGCAAAACGTGTACTTTTGCTTAGTTTTAATCGATTTGATTACAACCAGTTTTCGGTCACATATGAATCATATAGGTACTTAATTGGACTCTTTTGAATTTCAGTAGATCGGGGTCACCCATCCCGATCGAATATCTCCCAGCCGAAAATACGTTAAGTTCTCGGGTACGTTTGCTGATCCTTTATCAAGGTCGACCCACAACAACCATAGCGGTTGGAGATCCACTGACCTTCAGATTAGAAGCTCAAGACGGGTAAATATTTATTAACTTTCTCATTTTTATCGTCTACTGACAATAAACTTTGGCAATTTTCTCATTTTTAGGTACAACTATGTAACGGACATATTTGCAACCAACGTCATAGCTAGAGATCCATATTCTGGACGAAGTGTTCAGCTTATAGACAGATATGGGTAAGAAAAAAGATTTCTTTTTTATATTGAAAATAAAAACAATCCATTTAGATTAAACATAATTAAAAATAGTAATTTGAATTCATAATTGACCGAAATTCACTTTTCAGTTGCCCAGTGGACAACTTCGTTTTTCCTGGGCTGGATCGTCTTCGCGAAGGCGATAGTCTCGAAGCTCGCTTCAACGCTTTTAAAATTCCGGAATCAAATTTCCTAGTATTTGAGGCAACAGTTCGAACTTGTCGAGATGGCTGTCAACCAGCTTACTGTTCGGGAAGTGCAGGAAGAAGCGAACCATCCTTTGGTAGGAAACGAAGGGATGTGGGCAACGATACTTTAATTGAATCTGATGAAGATGTGGCAAATATGACAATCTCAACGTCAACAATGAATACTACAAGCACCGATGAGGATGTTCAAAAAGAGGAAAAGGAAGAGGAAGAGAACGAGGAGGAGCACGTTAGAGAAATGATAGAGGTAAGTTATATGCCATTTGAAGTGTACAAAAAATTAAAAAATTAATTTTACTTAATCAGCATATTTTTTTTAAGTCTAGTGTCAATTAGAGTCGTTAAAATTGTTAGGTTTTATATTATGTGAAATTCTTTCTTACTTTATTCGTCCACCTTAGTATTAAAAATGATCTTCTCAATCCTTTATAGGTTTTTGACTCGCGCATGGATATGATTGAGGAGAATATTGTCCAAAAACAAACAAAAGTCATCGAGACTGTTTGCATTACTCCAAACGAATACTATGGATTAGTTATTGCAGTTTGTGGCCTTGTGGTACTTCTAGCATCTGTTGTTGTGCTTTCTATGATTGTTTACAGGTAAGAAATATTCAACAGTATGTAGTACTTTGACTTCGTTCGTTTAAACGAATGAAAAGTCATTCTTGTATCTGTGACAGAAAATTCAAGGAGAAAATTCCGAATTAATTAACAGACATAGGAATATACCGTATGTCCCATCTCAAGTAGGATACCTGAAGTTGCCGCTATCGAAAACGAGCAATAATAATCGCATCTGCCGAACGAATTATTCTTCTGTATGGTAAGAAGTTTTAACTCGTTTTTGATCGCAGCAACTTCAGGTGTCCTACTTGGGATAGGACATACGGTATATTATTATATTTTATGTACTTTGTAGGTCAGAAAAACAGAACAAACTTTTTAAAAAAATACAGGTACATCATACCAGAACTCAAATTAAAGGTTATTTTATTGTTTTGAAAATGATCACTAGCTGATCTAACAATGATTGTGAAAATATATCAAAATTATTGCTTATTTACATATATATGAGAAATTCAACACACTGAACTATGCACGGGGTAATATCTTTAGCTGCCATGGAAACCTGTTTATCAATTTTTTTGTTTTACCCTGAATATACAGTTATAACCCGGCAAATGGGTTATTTTCAAGGGACGATCCGGAAAAATGCGAGGCGTCTGGGCCGGGATTCGCACCCGGGAACTTTCAATTACCGGTCGACTGCTCTGACCACTGAGTTATGCCAGCCACTTGCCAGAATATTCCGAATCGTCCCTACTAATAAAAATTCATTTTCGTAACAATATATTGCCGTTATGCCAAATTATGAAGCAGTACTTATAAAAGGGGAACGGATACAACAAAACTTATTGAAACATTTTGAAAAAAATGTTAACAAGTATTTTTAATTTTTACTTTCACTCTTAATTATACTATAATAGTCTATTTAATAAATTTAATATATTTAATACTCTATAGGAAATATGCCTATTCAGTGATTATGAAGAATCGAAGAGCCGATAAGGCATCACATCACAGTCCCAATCCTGAAGATGCTTACAGTACTCGGGTGCAAAATAATTTTTCATTTTTAAGATCTGGACTACAAAAGCCATTCCAATCCACGTAAGTTTTGGATATAAGTTCATGATATACGATAACGATTGAAAATAGGACAAACTAAGCGTATAAGAAATAATCTTTGCCGATAAAGTTATTTGAAAATTAATACATAGATCAATTTGGTTGAAATCATATATCATTTACCTTATATTCCTTTATAAGATTAAACATATTTTTTTGATAGATCTATCTCGAGATCATTGAGCCACGTGATAAATCAACGCTTGAGTAGTGGCAGTGCGTTAGAAGGAGCTGTTGGTCTAGCAACTAATCGAAGAAGCGGATTTGATCCCAGCGAGCCGATTTATACCGACCCATCGCTTTTTGAAATTGCACACTGCTCAACTAATGAGCCAAAATCTGCGCGTAATGACAATTTTCATTTCATGTAATGAACGTTTACCATATTGAAAAAAATACGAGTAATATTTGATATCGGTCCCTTCGCTGATAAATTGACATTTACACACAATTAGCCACTGATTTCCGGACTTGAATAATTTCATCTTGTATAGCACACTGCGAGAATGACCTTGGTGTTAAAACATTCTATTATTATATTATCAGCAAAGGGTGAGAAACATAATATTGAAATATGCGAGAAATTAAACGTATCCAAAGAGACTTTTAAATATTTCTCGAAAAGCAAGTAACATCAGTGTCAATTAATGCGATTTATGAGATGTAGCTTAGTCAGGTAAATTCTTTTTGTAATTAACGATAAACTTAAGTTACTTATTTTTATTGGTCTTTGTTAGGATTACTTAATCCCGACAGCTACAACTGCCAGTGTTTTTGATGAATTTACTAACTGCCAATAGATAAGACTTTGTCGTAATGTGGAAGTTTTGAAATTTTGTAGAATTCTCCAAGAATATTTAAATTGGTTTCTATGTCTCGTAATATACTACATCCGCACACTGCCTTACTTAGACCAATAAATGATAGTCTTAATCATATTTAATACCAAATGTAACTCGAGGAGGATCCCTTTTCTAAGAAAAAAAAATACTTGAACTATAGGCGAAAACGATTCGTCAGTAATAATAATTGTTGTTTGAGATATCGAATAAAGATCTTATAAATGCTTTATTCATTGAAACGTGTGGTAGTCAAAAGTTCATTTATCCTATAAATATCATAATTTTTTCAAAAAGCATAAACAAGTTATTAAATGTTAGGATAAATATAATTAAGTTATCTATGGCGAAAATAATACATTTTGTATTCAATACACAAAAACAAGAATACAATCGCCAAAGCTCGCAAAAGCAAAACTGTGAAATTATTTTACGGATTTCTTTACACTTTAGGTGAAAAATTACATTATCATTGCTGTTCATCGAATACAAAGAAGTGCATTTAACAGTAAAAATGTAAAATGCGGTTACAAAGATGGAGAAATATGTTTCAAGTATTCTCCCCATTTCGGAATTAATTGAAACATTAACTATAATTGCATTATTGATAAAGAGAAGCCAATAAGTATAAACTAATAGAGAAAACATTTGTATTAATTTGCTACTGGTATTTATGAAAAATAAATATAATATTCTGGAAAATAGAAACGTATCTCTTGCAAAATATTTGTTACTGGTTCTGAATGATTTTGAAAAAAAGGAAAATAATTAATCCTCCTTTATTCTGTCAAGTTTATAGGTAAAGAAAAGCATTCTTAATCTAGCTTCTTCCTTCCGATAGTGAGCTTCTTCGAGCTTCACACGAATCTCTTCCTTTTGCATAACTGCAATATCGACCTTCATCTGAGCTTCTGAAAGTGCAAGTACGTGAAGCTCTTCTTCTCTTTGGGAATTTTTAGTGCTTCTACGAGTTTTTCCTTGAAGAATTTGAGGCGATATCATGACGTCAGTAGGATATGTTCTGGAGTTTATCAGCTTCTTTCGTGCAAGCTCTTCTTTTTCCCCCTGATTATCTTCGACAGATGATTCGCGATCAGTAATCAATCTGTCACTGCAATCGTCTCTTGGGCCAACGGACGAGGAGGTTTCTCGATTATTTCCAAAAGGGTCTGAAATTACTATAAACTGCTTGCCGCTACTTCCTTCCTCTGGCTGCTGAAGAAGCCCTGATAAAAAACTCGAAGAGTTGAGACTATCCGGACAACCTGAATCTCTTAATGGCAGTTCCTTTTTTATGCCAAGCTTAGAAGTCTTTGGCGCAGATACTCCTTGAAGAGTAAATGGTTCCGACGCTTTGGGTTCAAAAACTACATTTGGAGGAAGTCCAATGTTTCCGCTGCTCGAAGGAGTTTCCGTTGATGTTTGGTTAGAATTACAATTCTCCCAAGATGGACCAATAACTCTAGTACGGTCACTGCAAAGATCATTAAAACTCTTTAAATGTCTCCTATAAACAAAAACTGCGTTTAAATAATATTATACCAGTTCTTTTCCTTTTTCAGAAATATGTCATAATATTAAGGGCAGATCTCAAAGTAATAAAGGGGTTACACCACAATTGCATACGCATATACGGAACATAGATGTAACTGGTAAAATCCAAATCTAAACCGAAAGTTAATGTACATACCATATATTTTGAATATTTCGGAAAACCTTCAAAGTTGTATTAAAATAGTAGTTTCACGAATGAGATATATACTGTTGCAAACAAACGTTGCATTATCAAAAACTTTATAAGAATTTATAAACTAGTTAATTGTTACGATTTACCGAGAACTCCTCTCTTCTCGATTTCTTTTGCAAGCTTTCATGTTTTCCCAGCAACGTCTTAATTGCACGGCCGATCGAGTCCCTTCTGGACCAACCATGGAATTATATTCTTCGGCTAATTGAGCCCAAGCCGACTTCCTTTTACACATGGACGTAGGATCTGATTTTCTGTCCTCCACTGCGTCGTACTTATTAATTAGGTTCATAAGAATCTCTCGTTCCTCAAAACTATATGTTTTCCGTGTGCCTTTCATCGACGTTGACGCCATTTCGCATAGCAAAAGTCATTCGATAGACGCTTCGCTGTTTTTTTTAATATTTCACCTTTCGGGTGTAACATTTTGTCTAGCAATGAAAAAAATGAGTAATGTACAAAAGTTGAAATGACTAACGGATTTATTATAATACATTTATTGTAATATAATGACAATACTGTATCACTCATTTCATATCATTAAAGATATTTAACAAAGTATTTCATGTACTTTCAATTGCTTTATTTAATAACGTAGATTATTAATATAAAACATCGAATATGTGAAATTAAATAAATTATATATAACTTAATTTCTCTAAATCTTGAAAGGTAATATTTTATCTGACTATTACGTCCGATTGAAATGCATACTTACGATTTGTAAATAAGATTTTACCACGTCTCCTCTGGAACGTGATTTAATGTCATTATAAACTCGACTGATGGCAGCACAATATGTCTCGACCAGGAAGTCGGTTTGATACTGTGCTGGTATCAGTTAGTAAACGGTCCAATTCCACCGTGAGTTCCACGGTTCCAAAATGCAGTTTGTTATTATTTTCGTTCAGCGAGGTTATACGTGATAGCAAGTGTTGAATGTTGTAAAATGATACATTATGATTAAATCGGTGCATCTCTGTAGTGTATTCCTCTTCATGATAACGATTTCGTTAAGTGATCAGACAGACAGCCCCAATGAAATCGATTGCAATAACCTCCGAATGGGACAGTACATATGTCCTCACCCGGAATACGACTTCATCGATCCAAAAACTCAACAGCCTAAAGGCTGTACAAAAGAAAATAAAGCCAAAAGTAAACAAAAGATTTATATTTTCCTATAATACTTCTATAACTATAATTTATCTATGTTTAGAAGTATCAAGTATACAAACATAACCTATGAAGAGACAAATAATTTGGATAATATTAATAGACATGATGTACTGTTGATGGTCGGTTTTATATTCTCTTGGGCACCTTTGAATAATGTTCTTGATGAAAATATCCTATTACAATTTTACAAGAAGTCCCTAATAAGACGGATCCCTATTTCTATATGTTCGAATTGAATTGTGCTTTAAAGTTGAATGCAATATTTATATACAATTAATTAGCATTTTGAAATTTACTGCATTTTATATCACATATTCCATATTTCAATGTACTAACAATGCTATTTCAGAATGCTCTTTGATTACAATATTTGTTTTCTTTTTATACCTCCAATTATTAAGCTCTGCACTGAGCTATAGAAATCATGTAATAATGTTTTAGACTCATTACTTTTTATCTGTATCTCTTTTACAGTTATATGTCAAGCAGCAGATGGAATTATTTGTATTGAAACAAAAAATAGTACATTCAAAAAAGATATTCCCTGCAAATGGACGTATGTATATTAACTAATTTTTTCTCATTTATAAAACTTAATTTTTACTTATTTTATTAAACAAATACTATAGCATATTCTTCTCTTACAGTAATGGCTATTCCTTCGAGACATCATTACTGTTGTCAATTTTCCTTGGGATGTTTGGAGCCGACAGATTTTACCTTGGATATCCTGCCCTTGGGTTACTTAAATTAAGCACATTAGGGTTTCTATTCCTCGGTCAGTTTTGTGATGTAATACTTATAGCAACGCAAATTGTTGGACCTGCTGATGGATCACAATACGTTATGCCATATTATGGAGCAGGGATTACAGTAATTAGAAGTAATAATTTTACATACAGAGTACCTCAGTCTGATTGGTGAAACACGAAAGGTTGGATTTTGAGTATATTTAATTGCTTCATCAGTTACATTTTCTGATTACTGTTTATTGCCTTTTATTTCAAATATAATGTTTTGAAAAGTGATAAAGTTATTATATTTTGGTGATCAGAATTTTGTATAATATATGCAACTAAAAGTTAATTCCCTATAAATTCATACATTTTGCAAAGAATGCAAAGCATTTGTCAATTGTCAAACTTTTATAAATCTGTATAAAGTATATCGCTTGGTTGCCCTAAACTTATAAATACAATTGCCAACTAAAAGGTACATATATTAAAATGCTAATTGTACATATTTAAATATTAATAATAAAATAGATTTGTATCTCATAACTCATCAAATATACTCGACTTCCATTCTTTTGCATTATGGTTATTCTTGAATATAAGCCAGAAAATAAAAGAACAATGATATTTGTTTTTAAGGGGTCTTTCTTATGCGAGTTTCTTATGCAAGTAAAATGCAAACAAAAATTGTAAATAACAGGTGTTTCACAGTGATTCTCTCACAAAGCGGAGTTGAACGCATATTCTGTAAGGGTTACAATCATTAAGTGCATTCTGTTACGCAGTGGATTTTATACTATAACCAGTGGTAACCTCATTCATTGAAATCTGCCAATAGTCACACGAGCTTCTTACTGTTGCTGCATAAAAGAATGTACTCATTTTGATACCACTTTCGCAATACAGTGAGACTTCGCCTAGCTTTCCTTTACCGAGCTTACATGGGTAAGTGGAGAGACACATCTTAACTTTTGTCAGAGTAGTGAAAGACAGGGAATCGTCATGACTGTTCCTCGCACCTGACTGGTTCACGTAGCTTACATGTCTCCACATTAGATAAGCCAAGTCAGATTGCACTGCAATTAATCCAAAGCTGAATAACTCGACATTTTTCACATGTTTCAAATTTACTATCAAACTTTCGGATCTTATTACTCTTCCAGTTTTGGGTTAATTGCAAAACTGGTGTCAAAATGAATATTAACTTTACAGATTGTTCTCTCAACTCCGCGTTGGGAAAGAATTTGTAAAAATCCTGTTAAGTATGGTTTCCGTTTACATTTGACTCATGTGGTAAATAAGAGGGGTGAAGTCCTCTTAAAATATTTGATAGTAAATCATAATTGTATTTATATATATTGTAACCTTTTTATCCTTCACGCGAGGTGGTTCTCCAGCTCGTGTGAGTTAGGCGGGTCCGAGCCAATGTCGGTTGTTAACAATTTTAATCAGAATGATAGGCGGAGCAAAAGAAATAAAGATGAGGTTTTGTTTACAAAAATAATGAAAGGAAAGAGTGTATTGTCCAAAACGGTATACAGAGAGTGGTAATGGAGGTTCAGCCTAACAGGTGCTGAATGTTAGTATTATAATATCAGCTTAAAGCTACAAAAAGAAATATAAATACGTTAACGGAATGAGAGCGAGATACAGAAACTTATTAGCTATTCCTAGTTGCGTGATGAGATAAATATTATTGAATCTGGAAGTCACGGTAGCGTT
>JARQTJ010000505.1:97244-108189 GCA_030142635.1 Trachelus troglodyta | reverse complement strand
TATTCGCTTAAAAATACATCGGCCTACATTTTATTTATCATGCATCCTGGCAATGCAAGTATTGAAGTGTGCGACATGTAATAATTAAAATCGTTATGATAAGCAAATACTACACTAATAGATTTGTTAATAATACATAAAATCACGCTAGATACTGAAATATACAGAAAAGCGAAGGCATGGTCACTACGCAATTAAATCTTATGCACTTGTTACCGAACAAAATGTAATTTCCACAAATGCACCTTCTCGTAACCGAAATTATTCTAAACATACAAATAAAGTGATCTCACTTAGAATTGAAATAAAAATTTTGATACAATTCAATTAAACTTGATCGCATCAGTGGTTTGGAATTTGATATTATACCCGTGTTAGACAAATAGTCTGTCGAATTATCATCAGGCTGAAACATTATACAGAGCTCCATATCCGGAGCAACGATATCCGAATAGAACCACAATCGCTAGATGTGTTCTGAAATTTACTGACAGTACTGTTAAAACAATTACATCTCTCTCAGATACGTATGGATGAATAAGGAGACAGCGTTGATCACAATACTGGCAGTAATACTCGAAGCATACCTAGACCCGAACGTAGAGCTCACCTAAGTGTTGTCATACGCTACAAGAACTATTGGAATTGACCTTCTATAGCTCGAATTTTTGTCATGACTATAAACAAATTCATGTAACGTGAAATCAACAGTATCAACCTCTAAATACAAATGAAAAATTAAGTGAGATTCAGCACTGGTGTAAATAGGACTGCGGTCAGCAGAATCTTACTTGCCCATAAGCATATACATACACACTCACATATACAATATAACAACACAGTATTTTTCGGATTTTCGATATCTGACACTCTTTGGGGTTGATGAATTCATATCTGATGTCGAAATTATCATATTCAAAATACTATTATATTCAAAAACATGAAGAAAAATTTGATTTAAATGAAAACGATAACATTTATTTTCAATAATCTGAGAGCTTTCTAAACTAATTGCTAACATACTGGTGCCACCATTTTGAATTCAAAAATTTGAATCGAAGAATTGGATGCAACAACCCGAAAAACCCTTTAGAACTAATACCTAAAATAATTTGCTAATTTTACTATCAAGACTACTTTTGGCCACATTTTATTTTTTTGGCACTCAATGCGATAATATCTCCAGCAAATACAAAGTAACAGTTAAATATCATCAGGTTATAATTTTTAACTGGAGAAAATATAAGTTACATAAAGCAGTTGTTTTAAAACTATCATACGTCTGAGTAATACATTGTATCAGCGCTGATTTGTAATTGACAGTTTATGTTTGCTAGAGATATTGAGCAGACTTGAATATACAATGTTGTAAATATAGGATTGGCGATAAATATGTATATTATATGTATATTTGACGTTAAGTGAAAAAGAATTCATTATTTAAGATTTTATAAAACAAAATCATCTTACCTCCACAATAACACCGTTTTGTAACACTACTATGATATCAGCAGCTTTAACGGTACTTAGTCGGTGGGCTATAACTAAAACAGTGCGGCCTTTCGCTGCACTTTCCAACGCTTTTTGGACGACTCTTTCGCTGTTGTAGTCCAGAGCGCTGCAAGTGATTTTATAAATTAAATTAAATTATAATCTAACATCACTGCTATTTATCATATTGAATGAATTCTATTAAAACGTCGACTTTTCAAAGATAGATCATAACTTTTATAGCTAAACATTTTTCTTCGTTGTATCCAATCAACATGTTCCCGACCATCATATCAATCGCAAAATAAAATCATGATAACGTGATATTATCATATTATAAATTAACTGACTAGCACGTATTATATAAATCATAATATATCTGACTGTATAAACTTTATTGTGGAAGAAGTGCATCAGGTAAGCATTTGACATTACGCAGATTCAATGTCAGATAAGTTGTATGAATTTAATGCTTGACGACTCAAAGGCATGATTGTATATTACGTTTCACATAAACTGTAAATTTGCAAGAAACTCAAGAGCAGCACAAAGACACGTTTTCAAAAAGAAAGTACATCAAATGTGTACAATTGATATATATTTTTGCTCAATCATCGGAAACTATATGCTATATAGCCTGGCCAATCAAATATAAATGTTTCAAGTCCTCACCTAGTAGCTTCATCCAGAATCAGTATAGATGGTTTCTTCAGCAATGTTCTGGCAATGGCGACTCTTTGTTTCTGCCCACCGGAAAGCTGTGCTCCTTTTTCACCAACAAGAGTATCATAGCCATTTGGGAAGTTCATAATAAATTCATGAGCATTTGCTTCTTTTGCTGATTCTATTACCTAAGCACATACATAGATTAAAATGTGTACAATATAAAGCAGGAGGTGTGACACTACTCTAATCTCATAAAACACATAGAGCAGTTCATCTAGGCGTCACTGGTAGCTATTAGGAATGTTTATTCCCAAAGATAAGTGTTTTATATAAAAATTGTGTAAAATAAGTGAAACGCATTTTTCGCAGCAACCATTTCTTTAGAAATATTTGCATTATCTTGATATTTTTTAATGGACTCCAAAATCGTTGATTGGCTGAAATTATAACGCATCTCAAAATGAAAAAAAAGGAACATGACCTCTAATTAAAAATTACTTTCATCAGGCGTTTTTAAAGTACCATAAAGAGCAGGTAACATATCGTATTCCAATATATTGCGTTTTACTTTTGCAGTGCGATGCACAATATGACATATAATTTATAGTACTGTTATTGACTCAAGTACTTACCAAGACAACACATACTATCCAAAAGTCGGTTTTAAGACGTCAGAAATTGTCTTTTAGACATTTTTATGATGACTTTGCGATTTACATGTTGACTAGATAATTCTAGATTGCTGATTTCATTTTAATATGCACTTGCAGTTAATACAGCCATCCCCCGACTTACGTCGTCATATTGTATTTCAATAGTTCGGCTGATCTAATTTTCGCTCTTTCCAAACACTCCGTGTCAAAACGCGCAAATATGTTTGAACGCGCAATCTACGAATATATACCCAAGTGCTCTGTTCGAAAATTATTTTACGTGCGAGTCGTGGATTTTACGTGATATGTCATCCAAAAAAGATTCGATGATAACACATAATCCAAGGTAAAATTATAAAATTGTGCATTTTTTGTATATAATCGACAATACCAAAATCTTCGCATATGCGAAATTTGAATATCATTTACCGTGCAGTTTTTGAGATATAAAAAGTCTAAGCGTGTCAATTTTCAGTACACAGGGTGTCCCGGAACTGGTGAATTTCCCCTTGGAGCTGAAGAGGGTGAAGAATTTAGGACCGAAGGTACCCTTTCAACTTTAGAATTTTACCACTCGTTAAGAAATTATTAACGTTTGAAGTTTCAGAATAATAAGTATGTTGAGTTGATTATTTAATATTGAGTTGAGTACAACTGATTCGCGAGGCGGTGCCGCACTGTGATTGGTCAATTTCAAACGTTAATAACTTCTTAATGAGTGATAAAATTCAAAAATTAAAAAGAAACTTTCGGTTACAAATTTTAACCCCCCCGCCCCCCGCCCCCTTCACCACACCCGTAAATCCACCAGTTCCAGGACATCCTGTATAGATATACTCAACCTATGTATAAAAATGAATAACATCAAAATTCAATATCTTGATTTTTCGTACAATACTCATCTGTGTCAAGATCGTTATTAGTGAGATTAATTGTTTTGAACCGACCTCCTATTTTATTACGACGTTATACAACAAAGAATTTTGTCTCGAATTATGTCCTTTTGGCTAACATCGTCGATCACGGAATCAATTACAACGCAACTTCGGGGTATGATTGTAATCGATAACATTAATACACAAAAGTTACAATTACTACTTTGGAATCAAATAGATAATTTAGGAATTAATAAAAACATTGCTACACGCCATAATTTTGGTTGAAAAGGGCAAGATCAAAGATATATAATAAATTTACCTCTTCATCTGTAGCATCAGGCTTCCCATATCTGATATTCTCCATAACACTAGTTGCAAAGAGTATAGGTTCTTGATTAATATAGCCTAAAACACCACTCCGCAAATAACTAGAATTTAAAGTTCTGATGTCTATACCGTCGATCGTAATAGCACCCTTATCAACATCGTACAGTCTAAAAATAATATATTATATTAAAATGATAATTTTCATATTTTGCACTTATATTTTACGTTTAACGATGAAAAAATATAATTATAGATATACCTTTCAAGTAATGCAGCTACAGTTGATTTTCCGTTTCCACTTGAACCGACAATAGCAATCATTTTTCCAGCAGGAATATTTAAATTAAAATCTTTTAAAATTGGATGATCGGTTCTGGTGGGATAGCTGAATGTTACGTCTTTGAAAACTATATTCCCACGGAAGGATCGATCTGTGATTATTTCGCCACCAACCATCAGCGATGTTGGTTGCAACTCTAAATACTATACAGAAACATTTAATTATTTTGCTGCATCAAATATAAGAAAAATTAGATATAACTAATAAGTAACAAATCTTAGTCGGTAATATGTAAATATGTATGTTATAGAAGAGGAATAAAAATTGATAAAGGAACGGGTAATGAGATAAGACACATGTGGGATTTACCTCAAATACTCTCGAACCAGCACTTACACCTCTGACATAGGTGCCAAATAACAAGGACAATTGCGTAAGGGATCTTTGTATGGTTTGAGTGGCCATCAAAAAAGCCATCAAATCTCCTGAGCTTAATTGACCAGTGGAAATTAAGTGACCACCAAAGTATAACGTAGAAAGTACAATTCCATTAAGAAACAAATTAGTTCCTGCTTGAAAGAGACCAATACCAAGCCCCAATTGTTCCTGTAGCTGCGAAGCCAATTCAATCTCGTGAGAAAACATTTCAATTTCTCTCTCTTCAGCAGCAAAGGCTCGTACCTAAATCAGGAAATCATATAACTTTTAATCACAGCAACAGATATTATAATAGCATTTTAGTCAATATAATAAACATTAATATCCGAAATCAGAATTATTTAAATATCTTATTGATAAAGGATTACTAATATTAGCTGACATGCTACATATTCTTTTAATTTGCATTGTAATACAAATTTGTTTTATATAATGATTCTATAATAGAGTTGTTACTCTTATAACCAAATAACGCAAGGTTAAACCTGTAGAAATGTGATTTTTTTTAATTCGCTAAGTAACTAAGAATATAAACGACGTTTATTGGATTTCCATTTCCAAACGAATAAAGTATAATAATATAAGAGTATTCAGTGTACCAGTGACGTCAGTGGTAGAAGAGATTACCGTACGTATGTTGCTAATTGCTTCTTCACACACGGCTGTTGACCTTGCAGTTTGATTTTGGGCATCTTTTGATAATTTTCTCAAACTGCTACCAAGAATCGTGCCGACAAGTATCACTGTTGGCACGCAAATTACCATAAAACCTGTAAGCTGTGGTGATATCACTGTTATAGAAATGACACAACCCACTATCTGTGTCATGCACCTTAATCCTTGTGAAATACACATCTTAAATGCACTCTTAAAATCCTGTATGTCACTAGTTAATCGATTAACTATTTCTCCGGTGCGATTTTTATCGAAAAAGGCTATGTCTTGCATAATTATTGATTTAAATAAATTTTGTCGAAGCCTCATTGCAATTCTCTCCCCAACTCCAGAAAGTGTATAAATATAGACGAAAGAGAAAACAGCCTGTGAAAAAAAGTATTCTAAAATAAAGTATGGTAGTTTGTACTAAGAATTAGGTGTTTCGCTTATTTATTTCAATCCAAACTACACGTTCAGAGAAGTAAAATAAATAAGTTGCAATTTTTTTCCACGAAAAAATTGTTGCTTACTGTTCAAAGTTAATTTTTTGGTGCATGCAATTACATTACATAAAATTTAGTTATCAAAAATATTGTATTATAGAAATCATAACGAATTTAAAAACATCCTACAAAATATTTTTATATGGCAAAAGCAAAGTTTTGATACTGTAAGCTGCTTGAACAATAATTTTATATTAGTTATAGATACACATGAAATTGATTAAATACGTAAAATAATTCAAGTGCAATATTTTCTATTTCTGCCGTTATAAATACTGTGAAACATTCTTCTATAATCGAAAATAGTTTTGGATCTTCTAACTACTTCTATAATAAATTATAGTTCCAAAAAAAGTCATTTTTCCAACTACAAAGAAATAAATGCGTTTAGGGATTGACTATTGATAAATTCGATATTGTAACCGAATATTTGTTTACTTAAATATAATTAATACCAATCATTTACAATCTTATGTACAGTGTGCAAAAAAATCAATATATTGATTGCAAATTTTATATGCTATAATTACAAAAATATTTATTTCTATACAGAAGCTTTACGTTTTTTTATCAATATGCAGCAGAGAATAGTATGATTTTAGTTAATCCAATAGAATTTTAGTTATTTCCATTTCTGTTATAGCTGTTCAAGGTAAAGTATTGAAATCATCAAAACGTTTACTATCATTATAGCATCTATTCAAATGTTTATTTGACATTCTCTGACTGATGATAAGATAAGAAAATGCAAATTGCTTATAACGTTATACTGTGCAGACAGGCATATATATACACAAAGTGCAATAAATTTTCCCATTGTTATTTAAAGTTGAATATTTAATATTGTATTGTTTACATACTTGAGCTACATACATGCATGCCAACTTTAAAGCAGGTTCAGACAGCTGCTTTAGAATATTGATCATGGAATCATCATTGAAGCCATTACTTGAACCTTTTCGAGCAAATGTTGCTATTACATTAACCACCCCTCCAACGCATTGTGGTATCCATATATTCAAAATAGCAACTATGAATGCACTCTGTATAACAGAAAATTGTATTCATATACACATGTGAAATAAAACTTTAGATACTATTTTCTGAAAAAACTTACTGTTATAGCAATTAATAACTCCCAAAAGTGTGGATAAAGATATCTTGAAAACGCTCGCCATTTAAAAGGCAGTTCCTGATTATCAGACTTTACAGATCCAATTGTTCGGTTTCTCTCACATATTGCGCGATTAGCATATAATTTTAAAAAGCAAGTCGTTGCTACTCCAAATCCCCCCAGACCAAATATTAAACATGTCCATACTTTTGTATTATTATTTCGTTTTTTAGTAAACTTATGAAGAGTTACACTAAACTCTCTTCTAACTTTATTAAGTATATGATTTCTTGGCTTTAGAGTGTATGGAAAGTACCTATTTCTGTAATTATATAATATTAACATTATTTTTTTGTAAAAAGAATATTTATTGCCTCTGATATTATTGCCATAATATATAGTAATAAAGATCTGAGTTAATCAGATGGTACAAATTTATTCTTTAATCTTTTCTTTTAATTATATTTGTAAGAAATCGCAATGATATATTAATATTCACTGTAATGACTAAATAAAGAGTTTTTAAATACATAAATGGATTATAGAAATCTATTTCGATGTTCTAGAATATCACTCGTCTACTTCAAATAACGAAAAAGTATCACTCACAATGGAATTATTTCCACATTAGTTACTCGATACTATGTCAATAAAGTAAAATACAATATTCCAGACTGGCAAATATAATTTGAAACAAACATCTTTTGTTGATATTATATTTCTAACCTCAAAATTGTGAATGGAAAAGAATAGGTATAAAAAATAAATTCATAAAAAAAATAAACGTGAATGATACCTGCTAATAACTACATTCTTTGCACAACATTTGTATGCAGTGACAAGACGTAAGATAGACATCTTAAATTTACTATTTATGACGTGACACGTCTTTCAGGTAATTTATTATTAAACATTAATAAATTCAATTAAAAGAATATGTTGAAATTTTTATCATTAATCTATATATCTTGAACACCACAAGCACCATACACCGATCCAAAACATTCCTTTAAATGTCAGGGAAACTGATTAGGAAATTAACCTCTATGTGAAACTCTCAAGGGCAGTACATTGCAGTGGATAGGACAGTACCATACTCATTAAAGCAAATGGTGTAATATGCTCGTTTCTATGATGCGTTTTGGTATGCTTTGCGCAGACCTTAGATGACGACATAATATAGTGGTTGGTATGATCGTTGTATGTTACATAAGCATTTATCGAATTTTTGCTGTGATTTTTCTAATAATAAAAAATGCCCATTTGCGCTGTAAGAGCTTGCAAAAACTGTACTAAAGATATGAAAAAGTACATTAAATTTGTCGGTCCCCAAAGGATCCAGTAATTGGAAAACAGTGGTGTGCGTCGTTAGGCATTATAGAGGGTAATTTAAATTATAGTGAGTTCTTACTTTTGACCATATCAATATTGTATATTTAATCGTAATCATTAACGCCCGTTTTCTTCGACGCGGTTAACTACGGAGTTTATGCATTGAACCACGTTGAAGACAACATGCCTAGTCCCTTTCCTCCGACATTAATCGAAGTTTAAAATGTGGTTACCCTAAGTCTAACTTAAAACTATATTTAAAAAATTGAACCAGGCTTAAACCACGTCGGAGGAAACGGGCATAAGATTATATTCCATAATTGAACCACGGTTGCGGTTATTAAATTTCGGCCAACTGCATCGATTGTTTTCGACCGGTGAGAAAAGTTAGTCAATGGATTGCCTGAAATATGTTAACCTTAACCGTGATTCAATTACGAAAAGGAAAATGCATAAAATTACAAATAACAAAATATAAAATATGTATATCGAACAACTCGATAATTAAACGTGCATTTACAACTCAGAATTATAAAATACAGATTCTGTGCGTGCATAAAATATCTTATTTATTATGAAACCCAATTAACCAGTTGTCTTCATCTTGCCGATGTTGTGAGGTCCCTTCAAGTCCCTTCTACTCTGCCTTGTCTCATTTTAGGCTAGATCTGGCTAGATCTTCATACAGGCGCCTCTGCTCGGACGCAGAATATTGGTGGGTGAAAAATGACAATTTCTGTCCTACCGCCTGCTATTCACCAATCAAACTACAGCGTTTGAGCGCTGGCGTCTGTATGAGAATCTAGCCTTAGGCTTACGATTTATCCAATTAGCAATGATTTACATTGAAATTCATGCCGATATAGAGATTTCATGAAATCATTTTTTTTCGTTATGTCGGATTATCTATCGGAATTGGTGTGCTGATGATGCTTTTGCAATTCGAATTAACCCTTTATAGTGACCTTATGCTGTGGTCAGTCATTATTCGGTCAATTAGTATCTGTGCGCAAGTAATTACCTGCACTTGTAATAATTGAGTTAATAGACGCTGTTTGCAATAATTTTGAACTTTAAATTTTCCGCTGGTAATGACGTATTGTGAGGTTATGTTTCTATTGGCTATCACAAAATTCGTGCCCAAGAGCTCTACCTTGTCTTGTTTCACCATGCTAAAGCACATCACGTCAAAGGATCAGCATTGTCAAGCCACCTGTCATGATTTATATGAAACACAGTATATCATGTAACCATTAAAAAAAGTATTACTAATGAAATACGTATTGAAGTAAATTCATACTGTACTGAACTTTTCTGATCGTTATTGTGCCCATTTTTAAGAAATACCTTTTATTTATGTTAATTCTTACTAGAATATGTAATACAATGCATTCATCTTTCTTATGTAAATTCAATATTGACAAAGACGAATATAAGCTGTTACATATTTGAATAAGCATTTATAGCTTGCATATATATGTAACATGTAATATGTATGTCACTGTATGATAGGTTACGTATTAAAGAGATATTACCATCACTCATTTTTACCTATTGGCGGTTTTCAAGGTTCTATCAATTCTGAATTACCGATAAATGATTGGTTCGTTTCGCTTTCCACGGCAACTGTTCTAGGAACCTGTGATGATAATCTTGAATTTTCATTTATGAAATTCATAAGCAGTACGATGTCAATAGAGTTTTTTTCAAGTCAATAATGTAGTATCATTTTCGCAATGACAATATGACACCGAAGAAATTAATCTCCGAATATGGATGATACAGTAACGTTTGCAGACACAATGATGTAATTAAATAGCGTACGGCCAACTTTGAATAACGACAGTACGATGCAGTAAACGTGCAGTGATTCGTCTCGCTCGTTACAATAAATAATTAATGAAAATAACAATACGACCTATCAGTGCGAAGAACTGAAAAATCCGATGACATTGAAGGCATACAAAATTCGACTGCGCTATGGAAAATGTAATAACCCGTTCTATTCATAGTAATAGCGTAGAAATCAGTCGAGGTGGTTTGATAATTTGGCATCAAGATCGTTCCACGCTTTGGTACTCGGCGTACTTCAGGGAGTACTTCACTCCCTCGCATATTCCACGGGTCCACGGATTTCAGAGTGGAGTTAATAGCCGTAACAGGACCATACATTACGGTACAGGCAATTACGTGCGGCAAATACATAAATACTCGTTATTAACTTTGCATTCAAAGACTACGCGAAGCGATTAGATCCTTTAAACTTTACAATCCAGTATGGCTGGCCCCTTGTCATCAAGGACATAATTTCAGGACTTTTTTATCCATCGGATACACCGCCCCTGTGTACTCTCTCGGACCTAACCTTCGTGAACTCCTGCATCTAACTTGCGCAGTGAATTAACAAGGAAACCTTGGTAGGTGTCCGCCTCCGATTTTTTTCGTTTTCACATATGTTGTAGTACTCGAAAAACTAAGCGACACGTGTTTTTTCTTATCGGCCCAAACTGAGATTTTGGGGGTGAAAACCGCTCATTTAATTATTTCACATATAAAAGCGGTATCTTTCACAATGAAACCAATTGGAAAAATTTCCTCACAATGAG
>JARQTJ010000505.1:53948-87577 GCA_030142635.1 Trachelus troglodyta | reverse complement strand
CTATACCGTTATTTAAAATGAAAGAGACAAAGGTTGGGTTCCACTACAAGGGTACGCAAATAAATAATAAATAAATAATAAATAAATACCCTGCCGCTGTGTGCGCTCGAGCCTGTAACCTGTACCCGATAAGCGCTCGGTTCTATGCTCATAAAATCTAAACGAATGCGAATTTCGCATTGAAATTTTTACAGTATATTCTTGGATAGTTAAGCAAACAATTTATGCAATAAAAAAAGACTATTTTTTGAACCTCCTAATGTGGTTTCCCCCCTTAAGAGTTAAAAAAGCCATTACTTAGTTCTAAACATAAATGCAAAAAATATTCTTTTGTCATATTAAGCAATCATACATATTAGTGATAAATAAACGTTGTTGTTTAATTAGAACAATATTCTGTTGATTGATATCATAGTTAGTAACACATCAGATTGCATGACAACATGCGTAGACGATTTACTTTGAAATATTATTTGACACTTACGTTCTAGTTAGTTTCATGTAATAAAAAGATATAGAATTTTTTATTTAATATAACTTTTTTTTTCATGTTGTATGAAATAAGGCCCCTCGAATCAAAAAATAAATAATGCTTCGGTCCTCGTGGGTCTGATTTCACTCTTTTTCTCCGGACCTAGGCCTATTTGTTGCGAATTCCGGACTGAAACAGAACTTAAATTCTGTTCCTGTACTGTGGAGAAGAACGAGAAAGTAGAGAAGCAAGACTTTTTTCGACTCAGACAAAACTCATTAACAAAAATTTACCAAGTAAGGTTAGCTGGTCCATGGCATTCATACAATAAAACGAATTTTGTTATACGAAGTTGGTGAGTTCAGATAATTACATAAAATAATAGATAGGACGAAATGTTGTATAAAATGGAGAAAATACAAAGTAATAATATAAAAACAGTCAATGAACTTTTAACGGATAACATGAAGGTATAAAATTAATAAGCTCAGCTCATTGCTGACTATTATATCTCCAGACGCAAGACTTCTAGACTTGGCATGGGCCTAAAATGTGTGAACCGGGTAATAAAGCGGCCCTGTCACGGAATGCACCAATATTATTGCCATACCATCGAATCGTCCGACGAGTTTACGGGACGCGAAGTTACGTCGAAATCGGCCGATCGTCTAATAAAATTCAAGGCGGCATTTCGCTAGGAAAATTCACATAAATATAAGACATCGACTCCGTAGGCTCTGGAATTAACCTTCAAAAACAATCTTTAATACGTTAATATTGAATTTTCACCACATTTATGAAAACTTTATTGAGCTTTATATTAGCATGACGTCATTCTTCCAGTTCTACACATAATCTACGCTCAAAGTATATTGTGTGTCATAAACACGTCTACTTTACTCCTCTAGTAACAAATAAAATTGATGATATCTTTGAATTATAAATGACAAAATAAATGAAATACGTTCTTGTGTATGCCTACGGGAAACGATTGAACGAATAATAGAATTTCATTGAACCCAAGGCAAATCTGGTACTGGCAGTATGGGAAATATATTTATAAACGTAAATACGCAAATAATATATATATGCGCATTTCAAGGGAAGACTCGTATTTCTGTCGCGTGTTGCGGCTTAACGTTTGACCTTAGCATTCGATACGTTAATACAGGTCACACCAGAGTAAGGGGGATAAGCTCTGTTCCAGCCTCACAAATGACACCCATAACGAGTGACATGCCCCTATAACCGGGATGAGACGGGGTTATGGTCGTAAATTATGGAGTATTACTCTCGGAAACCGCATGGGCTGCGAGCAATTTGTTATGTGGGGTTTCTGCATTATGGAGTTTTCCTTTGGCACTACAGTGAATCAGCGATCCCACATTTAAATAGTGCCTCGACTTCTATCTCGGTCACTATTAAGGTATCAGTAAACAATCATTTTAGTATGAACAATTTTAACAATATTGCTTAATAGGACTTATATTATTATTTACCAAAGTTCTTCGCCATGTGATATATGAAATATAGTTTTTTCAATATTACCTACATGAAAAATTTGTCTGTCGGTCAGTATTTACACGGAGAAAAAATAAAGCTTCGCTGTATGACATAGAATGTTACGTCTTTCGTAACGAGCCAGTAATATATTAATTTATGCATTAACATACTGGTATATTAAATTTCATTGTATCGAGATTCTAATTAAGAAAAGTATCTACAATGTCGAATTCAAATACTTGTTCCAGCTACTATTTCGTTCTGCCAACTTAATCTTCTAATATATTGTAACATTATACGGTAGTCATGTCGTGGAATAAAAAAGTAATATACGATATTGGAAATTTCAATTTCAAACACTTTTATTTGTATGCTGTTGTCACAATTGATCAATCTGATAGGTCAAGTCTCGACCTACACACTTTTATTTAGGTGTATCTAAAGAGAACGAAGAAGAAAGAAGGCACCAAGTTTCGTCTCCACCCTCAGACCACCTCCAGCCAAAGGAACCACTGTTGGTGAGCTGCAACATTAATTGTAAGTCTGTAAGTCAGAATGACTGGCACGACGTACCTACCTATAGTTTATATGCTTCTCTGAGAAGAAAAGAAAATATAAATCGTGATGACGTGACGAGGTTGCTGTAGCCGTTTGAGCATTTTTTAAATATAATTTCGATTAATAAAACTTATCGCGATTTCAAACATAACTTCAACGTGGAAGAAGCGTACGAATGAAAAAAATGACAATAAATGTATCACTCGACGATATTCATCTGATGTATACATTGAAGCACATTTTAACTTCGGGTTAATAAATTTACAGTCTGCCACCTAGCGAACACACTTTGAGTTACATAGTTATTATTGTTGAAATATTATAGACTAACTAAACTATATTACCTACTTCTAATCCAGACCAATGAAGCTGAGCCAACTGAAAATTGTGATGAAAATATTGTAGAATATTGTACAGCCAAAATTATTTTTTATTTAAATATTGTTTGATGCTTTCGATTGATTGACATTGTTTTGTTACTTAATTACCACTAGAATAATCAGCGTTGTTTTTGATGTATATAAATATCCTACCAACGAAATTCGAGAAGTTGGTGAAAAAAAAATTGGCACATACTATATGTATATTCATTTTTTTATCTCGACAAAAGTCAAGATAAATTTAAAAAAAAACACCTTAATAAGTTCGGTATTTTAAAACAAATAATCCATCACTTTTACGGGTTTCGTCGTTCTAGTGTTAAAAATGTTATTCGAGATTCTAGTAAATGTTGTACTGAATATGAAAAAATGTGTTGACCGCTTTATTTAAATAGAAAAAATGATTATGTCTAAAATTCGATAGTACAAGGGAAGTTTTAAAAATATATATAATATTACGCATGTAATAATAAACCAGATATTTAATGCATGGATTACTGTATAGTATACAGATGAAAAATTCGACAATAAGCCAGCGACTCCTACCAAACGAATTTCCTTTTTCCTTACTGTAAAATGCACCACATGGTAACTATAAAAAATAAATATCTGTGCTCTATATTCGATCTTTTACATTTTTACTTAAATTATTATATTGAAACCTGATGTCTAAATTTTCTTAATGAAATTTTTTTATACCAAGCTTAAAAAATATTTAATCCAGAGCACAAGAAATGATTAGTTAAAATATATGTATTACGTGTAAAAAATGAATTACTAGAAGTTGGCAAAGAATATTTTAAATCGACCTGCATGTATATAAATGAGCAAGGCACTACGTACGTACGTGCCGTGGAATATTATGAAGCACAATAAAACAATTTAGCATTGTGTCCAATGACAGGTTCCGAAAGAAAACCTCTTTACGAATGAATATAAATGCATAGGGGCAAAACGCATCTGGTTGAAGGCAGGTGCTGCTTTTCGATTCGCCTCTAAGTGGATTAAGGGTTGAAATGTTTTTGTTAGATCACGTGCTCTTGTCAAAATAAATCTACTCACGTAATAGGATTGACCGCTTTCATAAACTCATTCATAATGGCAGGCTCAAGTTTAACTTAAATAATTTAAAATCCAAACGACATGGATTGAAAAACGATTTTTAAATTATATTGAAGTAACTATGGTTAAATCAAAATAAATTAAACAAATAAAAATGAAGTCCATCTCAAAAATCTTTATTCCTCTTTTTAAGAGCTGTCACATGAGCAAAAACTGCATTGTCTGAATATATAATCGAACTATTGATAATGTCAAAGATTAAAATATGCACTATAAGGCTTTACGAGAGGAATCTTTGTATATAAAAACTTCGAAACAACAGCAGCTCTATTGAGCTCGATTTAAAAACAATTTGCTCCCCGTTGAAGCGTGAACCCCCTAGAGTTCAGGCCGCCCACCCCCATGGTTACAGTTCAGCTCTAGCAATCCAGCGGAAAATTCGTTCAACGTAAAGGAGGGTATAGTCCGTCCACAAAGTATATCCTGGCAAACTGTTAGGAATGTTATATTACAGTAACGTTCATCGTTCTCAACCTCTAAACTTGATCGCATACCGAAATATCCTTAAATATAATTATATGTATAATATAATATGATAACCGCTATACACTGTAGTGTGCGGTTTACGGAGTCAGAAATTATAACTAAACGCGATAAACGAAAGAAACATTTTACTAATAGAAGGCGAGAGGGAAAAACAGCCTGCACAACTTTTCTCGATGAAAAATCCTGAGAGATATCTTAAACGAAGTTAGCGAGAAGTTTTGTGGGATAACAAGAAAACTTGAAACTCCTTCGGCAAAATAGTGGAGATCGCCGAGAGCTTTTCAGATTCGAGAAGGGAACGTGAAATTTTTTTTTTCTTCTAAATTCACGGTAATTTTTTGTTTGACATTAAAGAGCGCGGACAGTTGGCGAATGGTTGCGGGCAAAATCTTCGGAGAGAACTTTATAAAAATGTTATGAGGAGTTTAATTGCCTGACATTTTATTACTTTGCTTGATACCGCGGATTTCAAACTCAAGAAAATAAAGGAACGTTAATTGCAAAGTTTTCAGTACTTCTTCGATTTTCCTTAACAACTTGGAAACCGTGAAAGCATTTTCCTCTGTTGTTCGTACTAAACGTAACGCAGTTTAAAAGTAACCGAACCTCGAGAAATTTAAGCATTTTGAAGTTAGTTAAATTCAACCAAGAAATTTCAGGAGAAATATACATATACGAAAATCGCTCGATTTTGTTGCATTTGTAAGCCTCAGAAAATTTTATATCTGTAATCGAATGCGGATAGACACTGTAGTAGTATGTAGAAATTATCAATGCCATTTTCTTAATATAAACATAATCAACTTGTTTACGAATTTTCGAGAAATGCGTTAGCCACGGTGAACGAGCTTATCAGTAAAACGGCTACAAGGTGCGTTCACATTAGACTCCTAGATTGCGCTGACATCGGCATCACGTAACTGTAGTAATAAAACGGCAAACAGCAGTAAAGTATTGCCGATGAGTGATGCACTTTTTATGAATCCGAAATGTATAAGAAACGCGTTCTCTGGACGTTACTCAACAACTCAGGCTTACACGTTAAATGATATGCAGATTATTCAATAGAACTGTTCATAAGTTGCAAATATAATGCGAATTGTATAAATTTTCGTTATCTCCGTTTTTTTAGATAACATTTTGCTGTCTGCGACCCGAAGCAACGATAAGTAGATCTTAATTAGGTGAATGACAATTTCAAGCAGCCATGACAATTCTATAAAGATTTGCTATTCCTATTGTATTTTTAATTAAATCAGTTTGTACTTTGCTACTAAAATTTGCTGCTGTCCAAATACTAACCACTGGCCCAGTAATCGTAACTATGCAATTTTCGTAAACAATGACAATGTGAATCAATATCATTTTAAATATGCAAACAATTGTTTATCTACTATAAACACACTATACTCATGCAGATAATTTAACCAAGAATCCTAATAAGTAATTAATAGATAGTACAAACGTTAAAAATTGAAAGCATGGCCGGTTACTATATTTGAATTAGCGTGGAAGAAGCGTATAAATCTATACTATAGTGAAGTAGCTGTAAGGCAAAGGTTTCGCTGTGTCGTCAAATGCTCGGGAAGTACTTGAAGCGTGAGGGGTGGTCGTTCGAGTGTAAGTCCACGCACCCCTAATTGTTTCATTCGTACCCCTCGGATCCTCTCAATCTATTTCGACCTCCCCACAGCCACTCTCATTTCATCGCAGCACCACCCGCGGCGCCTATCATGCGCCACTAATGCCTAACAGGTTAAAGTCGCGCAGCTTTATTCCCTTGGCCCCAGATTTTCAATCCTCGCTCCTGGACACTCATCTCCCGGCTCTCAGGATTTCGATCCCTTAGTAATCACACTTGGTACTTGATTTGGAATTTTCATTTTTGTCATTCTGAAACATACCGCGATATGAAAGTTGGATGGGTATATGAAAAGTCAGTGGCTTATGTAATTTTTCGCTTTTTTATTATTGCACCCATCAAACTCAGCTGAACGCACCAGTAGCAATTACTATCACTCACCGGACGCTCGCGTCTATAAGTCGGAAGAACTAGATAATGACTTGTTATTATGAGTTTACTAATCGGAATTATCCTAGAAATTTGCTCGACCAGAACTTTCAATATAAGTTTATAAAAGTATATTTTTTACTAAGGGATACTTTGGGGAGAATTTTATTTACCAAGTGGCTATTTTGAAGACAAGTGGCTGTTTTGCGGACCGTCCCCAAAGAATTTCCAGCGTAATGGCTGTTTTGAGGACCATAAAGCGGACTGTTACACCAAATTTTTTTACATTTTTCCAATGTTAGGCATCCAGTATTTTTGATGGGCTTAGAAATACTTCGTTAGGTTAAGTTAGCTCAGAACTCCAATGTGTGATGATCCAAGGTAGTAGTTTTTTTTTTTAAAGCATTAGCTTGCTATTGTAAACGCCCCTTAATTTTTTGCGTTCCCAAAGTATCCCTTACTCCAGTTTATATATACATATAATAAAAACTATAAAAAGTATAACAAGAAAAATATTAATAATTACATATATTATATATGTATATGTATATGTCGGTGGATGACTAGGAACGTGGAGGTTTTCGGCTCTAGATCGTTCATGGTGAAGGTGTTGCGTTTTTAATTTCGTAAAACTCTTTATTGGTCTTCTAATATAGTGGCAGATCAATTCTGCTCGAGAACGGGCACAGCAGGTCCGTGTCAGCAATTTACAAAATAATAGAAACTGAAAAAAACTATTCAAACTAAACAAACTGTTTTTGCCAGGCATTATGTTCCAACATATATACAGATTGTAATTGACTGCAAAATAGGGGATGACAGAAATTTCCTGGGAAAAAAATGATTATTTGTAATCATATAGAATTGTATATAATCAGTTCTAAAATTTTATAAAAATACACTCTGAAAATGTAAATTTTATACAAATACAATAAATAAAACAGTCGCAATAAACACATATATGGATAAAACTACCCGTTGAAAATATTTGTTATATAGAACTTAGATTTTCAAAGTGTATTCTTGTAAAATTGTATATCTGATCATGGTGATCAGATATGGCTAGATAGAGACAAATTTATTAAACTGATTGTACATAATCATTTTTTTCCCGGGCTGTCAATCTTCTTTTCACATAAGGGATTACTCCACTTTGAAGGCCGGGATTTTAACTAATTTTCACGATTCTTTTTCAGTGTTAACGGATAAGAATATTATTACAAACTTTTTTATGACTAAAATATACATTATCTTAGATTACAAAAGCAATTTTTATTATATTTTTAAAAATATTTTTTAGTGCATTTAATTAGGGGTTAAAGTGGAGCAGTATTAAAAATGGCCCTTCGCGGCGCAGGTGATTACAACCTCGTAAAATCATCCGGCACACAAAGTGGTGTAAAATTCTTTATTAATACGAGTATAATTCTCACCCCTAGAAGAATTAACAATTTAAATTGAAAAATAACAAAATGGCGACTAGTGGAGAAAAAGTATCCAAATTTGGCCTTTTTTATAATCAATTTTCAATAAAAAATAGGAAATTATTAAGTTATAATAATAATTTACTTCTTCTACGGGATGGAGCTAGTAAGCTGTAGAGTGCTGTGTAAAAATTTGAGCTCGATTGGAATGCCAATTTTTTTTTCTTACTTCTGCTAGGTGAAAAAAAGTCGATATGAAAAAAACGTGTTTAAAGGCAAATATTTAATCGGCAATGTCGGGTCTATATAAAACTTCTGCGGATTTTATTTTTTCAAAGTATTTTTCAAGGTCTATTCTCTCGGATCTATCAAGAAGCAAAAAACTATTTAAAAATTTCAAAGTGGAATACTCCCTTAAATAAAATAAATCTGCACATGTTTAAAATTTTTCCATTTTACCGCTTATTCTTTGCCTTCCAATTCCTATATTTAATTTGAATCACGTTTCTTTGTAAAATTCGTTTATTATCTTCAGCGCGGTTCCGTATTATTACATAGTACAAATAATGTATCAGGCATCTTGCAGTATTGAACATCTCCATAAGCAAACTCACAAAAGGGAGAGAACGGTAAACGTGCATATAGGTATAACATGGCAGATACGGGACCGAAGATTGTTCCCAAAATCCCCGTGGGACTAGACACTTGGTTTCGCGTTAGCTCATTCGTTCTCACTAGGGTGAAATAGCCCACACGTACTGTTTAATGCACTGTTTAGTGTTTACATTCCGTACTAATGGTCGAGCTTAGTGAGATTTAAATTTGTCCGTGCGTACTGGATCGGGTTTGTTCTGCTTCGGGCCTGGGGGCGTAATGATGTTTAAACTTTAGGCTTAGCAATTGCATGAAGTTACACAGCCCGCGGCCAACCTCAGAACCTCCCTTTAGATGCTCTTCCGAAAGTCCCTCAGTATCGAATGTTCTGCTTATCTCGAGGTAGTACGTATATATGAGACGTGCACTTACCTGTACAAAATCTGAACCTCTTAAATCTCTGTTTCAAGTAATTTAGGGCGCTGATATATCATTGTTTAGTCGGTAGGTGTTAACTGTGAATATGCAATTTGTATGCATCCAGTACCACACGAAATTTAGGCACTTTTAGGTATACGAAGAATAAATAAAAAGAAATATATTAGATGATTCTGCTAGTGGTAAGGTTTCCCCTTTTTTGTTATTACTAAACTTTACGAATTTATCGAATACTTAAAATATTTATTTTTTTAAGTTGATTTTTTAAATCCTCTTTTCCAGTAAGAATGACAGCAACATTAAGTTCTTATAATTTCAGAAGTACTTCAATAGTAATTATGTATTAATTACATTGATTTGCGGTCTTCCGTTTCAAAACTTGTATCCTTTGAAGACTATCATAAATTTTATGAATAATAAATAAAAAAGAATCAAACCTGTTACATATAACTATAATTACACCAAGAATACTTTGATAGAACAAAGATAAAAAAATTGATTACAAAAAATAAAAATTATGATTTTCAATGGCAGACACAACTACTAATGATTACGCATATTATGAACTTATTTTTAATGTAGAAAACATTTATTGTTATACATCTAACCCTGTATACATTCCAAAGGATAATATTTAGAATTATAGGTACGTGAATAATTTTTAAATATATATTTAAGTAAAATATATATGTATATAGCTACGTAATATCTAACCTTCTCGATGAAACAACCCTGCTGAAAAAAAAAATATATATATAAAATGTACGTTTTTGCGTTAAGCGAATTGAAAAAAATTTAATCAAAAAGAAGAATGAAACGCATCGGGCAATAGTATAGAGAACGACAACTTTGCCTGTAAGTTTTTACTTGTATTTGTCACCGTACCGATATTCGGATTTGTTCTTGCATTACTCTTCCGGAAACCACTCCAGCCAAGAGACAAAGGCGAGCGAAAGTTTTGAGACACACGCCTGAATCTTCCCAAGAAACCTATACATTATAAATGTCTTTGTCTCTCTTGAAACACTCTTTTTATACTTTTTTCCGCTGGAAGGAGAAAGAATAGACATATGGCTGACGCTCCCTTCCCTCCCAGTACGCGGAAGAATAAAGTGTCGCAGATTCGACTCGAAAAACTCGTATTCCCATTCGAAGGGTGGACCAGTACTTATGTCTCGACTAGAAAGTGAAATGCAATGTCACCATTTCCCAACCAACCCCACCACATTAAATTCGTATATTGGATTGAAAAGCTTTGAAAATTCAAAACAAGCTCTTCCATCATGTCAGCCCCTTTGATATTTGCTCATATTTATTAATTACCGTATATATGGATTCAAAGTCATCTAATATTATAGAGTAGCTATAAGCAAGTTTATACCGAAATGTACCCCCTATAGAAGGCGATGGCCGACGAAGAGGAAAAAGAAAAGTAGCAATAAGCCTAATGTATTATACTATTTGTCAAATTCAAAAAAAGATCGTAGTCATCAGAATAAGGTACCTCTAAAATGTGCTAATCGATTGAAAACAATTGTCTCATTCACTCCATTCTTTTTAAATTGAAATTCTGAATATTCGTTTGCCTAACGTAAATTGGGGCAAGACTCAGGTCGACTCGCCTGTTTTTTCTCATCCACCAAGTCAGAAAGTAAAAAATGAAATATGAAAATAGCGGGAAGACCCTACTTCGTTTATAGTCTAACGAAAGGAAACTACTGTAAATTTCGTGCCGTAAAGGATAGACGAATGAGAGAAAGCTAAGAGAACGGTCGAGTGTGAATCCGAGAGTTCCTTCGAAAGTCGAAGAGAAACACGAGGTATTCTCATAAGCGAGAGAGAATACAACTCTCGAGACTTCGGCTGTGCGAAAACTTTGCCCAAGAATCTAATATCATCCCTGGTACACACACATTCTGGAAATTCCCGTGTACCAAAGTACGATCCCGGCTCCTGCATCACTGACACACGTAGAGACAGGGAGAGGATTGCTATCTTAGCCACCACAAAGCAGTGATAACATTTTCCCTCCCGGATGGGAGCCTAGCAACCCTCCGATGGTCCAGGTCGATATCTGGATAACGCGCGGTCTCGTTGCCGAGGAAACCGGAAAAACCACGCCCACGCAAACATGGCCGCCGGAGGGCGGACGAAGGTACACGAGAGGGTTGAATTATCATAATATTGGTCATTGCTGTGGATGAGGTGAAGTAGCTACAGGAATCTGTGTTCTGGGCTTCAGCTATATCTATATACCGTTATACATATATTCTCAACTCTCTCGCTCCTGTGACAATCTGACTATGTATCTCCCCCCCCTTCCCTCTCTCTCTCTCTCTCTCTCTCTCTTTTATACTCTTGATCCGTCTGTCTATCTACTCATCCATCTATTTACCTTGACTCGCAACTCTTTAACCATTTCCCTACTACATAATTCAAAAATTATGAGCCCTCTGTTTTGCCGCACCCTCATTCCATAAGCTCCCTTTCTTGCATCAGACAGACTCGTAAACTTAATATGCAACTGGACCGGACGAATCTAATCAACGTATCTTGTTTCCATTTTTAAATTTCTTCTGACTGTGAAAACTGTATAACTTTTTTCAAAAAAAAAAGATAATGCTGCGTTACCATTTTCACCAATGATAACGAAAATGTTTCTAAGCTGTAGGAAGAGTAAGTTTTGTTTGAAACTGTTATAATTCAGGTTGCTTTGCCAAAATTGGACAGTTACCATTGACACTAAAATAAATAGTCCGTTTGGTGCCCTGGTGGTGAAAACTGGCTGTGACACCAACGTTTTGAGAATCGGCATCCCAGTAGTTGATGTGACCCAACGGAAGTGCTGAATGGAGGTTGCCGCACGACTGACACCTTTTGCTGACACCTGACCCCTTTTCCTTCGACATTTTGTTCTTCGCAAGACTCCTACGTTCTTTGTCAAATCGTTCTCGGGTATTGACGTTCGCATATCAGAATATGCATTACACGGAGTGAATTTCAATTTCAGACTACAATTGAAAGTTCAAATGCAGTCAACATGGCACCGCAAAGATCTTAATTGACTTATATTTACGCAGAATCCAAAAAGTATTTAGCAACGTTAATAAATATATAGTATCCCGAATATACGCGTTTTTCAAAAAATTGGCCGCATTCGTAATAACTGATCAGTAAGGGAGGTAGGGTAAGACAAGCCTAGTGGGGCAGGATGAGCCACCCTTAAAATTAGTTATAGGCAGGACAATCATGATATATATACATATATGGAATTCCTGTGACGTCATTATTTCTTTAAAGGGATACACCCTATACCCCATCTAACCCAACTTTGAAAAAGGGAGTTTAACTCAATATAATTTGATCCAGCCAATTAAGCATTTTCATGCTTGTAAATGCTGGCCATTCTTTAATGTCAAGAAACAAAAATAGAGCAACATGGCGAACACGATGGAAACTAATGAAAGAAGTTAGCAGTAAACATGAAGCGCGTTCGGCAATCTCGGTCCGTGGACAGTTTTCCAAATCGAATCGATTTCTCGAAGCTACCTAGTTGTCTGCTCTCCCTACCTCGAAGCCAGAGCATCCTCATCCCTAGGATTCCAGGAGATCTTCGTTCCCGGCGGATATATCTTCGGATATACCGCAGGATAGAAGGATGGAAAGAGCGGGAACAGCCAGTCTCGTGCAATAGCTAAGGAAGAAAAATGGAAAAGTAGAGAAAAGCAATCTGTGTTTTTATCGAATTCCGATAGCCACCTCTAATCGAAAACTCGAGTGCCTTTCGTCCTTCGATTGTGGCTGCACCTGTACACGTACCTCTCGGCGCTCCCTCCTTTATCGAGTAATGTACGAGCTATTACGTCAATGTCATTTATGATTCCTATCTCCCGATAATTATGCAGGAAACGATGAATATCATAGACGGTGATAAACGCGCCACGGTATTGGTCTTTCGATAATTTTCATTCGGCAATCATTCGAACACCATTGTATTCCCATTTTTTCTTTATCTCGCGAGATACAATCTTTTGGACAATTTTCCACACTTTATTCACACGATTTAAACTGCGCATAAATTGCTTGAAAAATATAACGAACAATACGACAATGACATTATGGTTCATTCGTAATTTTAATATCCGGTAATTATTGAAGTACAATCTTACGGCGATGCGATCAGAGAACGTACTTTTTACCTGCCGTAAATCGACACGAGGAAAGCTTTAAGTATTGTCTTTATCTTGAAATGAGAAAACGAAATTCAAAGCAGAACACTCACACGAGGAGTGAATCTTTTAATTTGTATTATTAATTATGTAGGAATCATTGGTCTTCCGGACTAGTAGACATTTTCTTAAAAATGATGATGATCATCGACTCCGTCTATTTCTCGTATGAGTAAACACCCCTTATTGTTAATTGTAGATCGAGCGTGGCTGCGTATGTGTAACCCTGTTTGGAATGTAATATGTCCTGAAGGACACGTGGCAGCCACGTGCCGGTAAGTGTTTGTTTCGGTTTGTATTGTCACCACGTATATGAGCCCGTAAGGTACCTAAAGGCGTTCATGGATTCTCATCGGGGAGTCCACCGCGCCCCGCTTCTCATTAATTTCCCATCCATCGGTAAATAATGTCCTTCACTATGGAGACATCATTGATGATTCAAGAGCTACATGGGAAAGAGGTTCGTTATATGGATACGGTATACAGTGTCATTGATCCTGCCAATTTCAATCTCAATACCAGGCAAATGTTACTAGATAGCAGCTGGTAATCTGTCAATAAAAAAATCTTTGGCAAATTGTTCATTGATTTATCACGACTGATAAGGCAAAAAGTTCGAATTACTTCATCTTTATAGAACAATTATTTTATTAATATGCATTTCTCTGCTGAATTGTCTCCAGGAAATAATAATGAAATCTACTCTTGAAAATCTTGATATTTAAGGAATGTTGTAAAGGCAAAAATCGAGTATTTATCTCTGGACGGTTTTTCTCCGCTTTGTTAAAAAAAGGGTTATTAGCGTTAAGCGAATATCTATGTGTCAGTAATGTTGAAGGACCACCAGGGAAAGGGATAGAGGATTGGTGAAACGATGGAAACGTGGAACGGTTGGCTCTGTGCAATTTTTGCGAGAAGTGGTGACGCTGAATTGTGGTTGTTTGCTACCGTACGACGGTATTTCCATTAACTTTTCACATGAGTCGAGATCACAGGGCGGGAGTAAAGGTAGAGGGCTGGAGAGCAACGGTTATCTTCATCACGATCTAGGAATGCAATATAGTCACCCCTAAGCGTCAAGAGTTGCCTTCGTATCACCATTTAGAATCTCGAGGGGGGATTAAAGCGCTATGAAAATCCACTCATTATCATTCCCCTTCGTGTCAATTCCGACACCAGCCAACCAGTCGACAATATATCTTTTTTTTTTTTTTTTAATAAACATCTACCCTTGCTAATAGATCATAAATACGTCCATGGATTTTTTATTTGCCTGATCCTTTCAATATTTAATTTTATACGTTTTTATTCATTTTCAATTTTTTCAATTTAATTGTAATAATTTTTATAAATGAATCAATTATTTTAAAAAAAGTAACATTTTCATAATTTCTTCTTGATTTCAAAATGGATAAGTTTTTTCGAATAGCAGGAACGAAGATTCACTCTGGGATTTTTTCATTGCCAATCTATTACTAATGTTGCTGTTGTTGTTGCATATTCAATGAAAGGAACTGAAAACGTAGTTTGATATTAGTCTGAAAAAAATGCATTATATCTTAATAATGCATTATAATTTCATCCGAATTAAATTTGTCGTGAATTAAACTTTCATTTCAATGGAAAGGGCGGGCTTGATTCAATAAGCGGTTAAATGCTTAATTAATCCTTTATTGTTAATTATTATAAATGTATCAGTTCGACACGTAAACTATTCTCTACAGAAATAATTTAACCAACAGTAAGTACAGTTGGTCTTTTATCTATAACTACACATACACGATTGCGGTATTAATTTAATTGAGGTACAAAGAGGAGTTGACTTTAACACTTCAATCAACGAAGTCTGCGTACCATTGGGCACGGACAAAAATGTTTAAATTCAATGCACGCAATGTAATCAATTATATATTCATCCGTGTTCTATTCATTAATTTAGATTCTATTTAACATATTCCAAACCAGGTACATAATTTAAAAAAATAAATTAAAAGTAAAGTTAGAACGGTGCCGGTGTTTTGTTTCAAATAACTTACGATAATATGAGCATATGTAAAACAAGATACAACGTTTAAAAAGTTATTTTATGTTTTAAAAGGACCCTTTTTAAGGTTAGATTTGTGAAAATAATTAATTATTCAAATTTAACACGAAATATCTGCTGAAACACGCCATATATAATTTTTTTCAACTTTTAAAATCATTTTGGAAAAATGTCATACGTGGACTGGGAAAAGAGATGTAGAAAATAAAAAAAAAATTAATTGATTGAACTCAATCTTATGCTTGCGAATAAGAAACAGGAGACATAGTTTATTTAATCTCTTGAGTGTCACGCTAAAATACAAGAATTTCACCAAGAATGTCACGAAAAATGAAGATTATTGGATTTTGATGAAACTTAGTGTCTTAAAGTTTTCAAGGTCGCTGAATTCAAATAAATTTCGAAATTTGAGATTTCATAAATTCTAAATTACGCATCCAACATATCGGATGAAAAATACAAAAATTGTTGGATTTTTCGGGATCATAGTTTGCGTTATCATTACAAACAATGTACATTTATCGGCTAATGTTAGGGTATAAATAATTATGTTATCAGACTTTGTATTTAACGACCACACAAACCTTAAGATACCAAGTTTCATAGAAATCCGAAAAGATTTTCAACTTTTGTAATTTTGATTCACTATTTTACACCCGTCATTTTGAACATTGAAAGTCTGAAGTCAGATTCACATTTAGCAACCTCAGAAACCATCAGACTCCAAGTTTGATGAAAATCTAAAGAGTTTAAATATCTTTTAGTTACAATGCGTATATATGGAGATGCGTCAGTGAAACTCAAAGGGTTAAGCACGATCACTAGTCAAGTGAGAAAATACTGAAATGAATTTTTGGAGCAGCACAAAGTACGTAGGTCAGTTCGAATGTTTTGAGCGTTTGCTATATTACGGAATATAATGCGAGCTATTTATTTCAGGCATAATATTTTCGAATCGACCTACATATATGCATTTTTTGCCTGCGTGTCTAGTCGTTCCAATAAAATTTCATTTCAAAGGAACAGCACGTGTAATTCTCCAATGCACATATGAACCAATAAAAGCAACTATTTGCGTAGCTTGAAACGAACATTATTTACTTGATTTACAAGTATTCAAATGAACTGAATCAAATGATTTTTATCGCAAGTATAGGATGAAGTTGAGATAACACAAAATTCGTTTAATTAACTTTAAAAGCTTTGATACAAACAAAATTTATTGGAAACCAATAAATTTTTCTTAACCAATGCACAGTTGATATTATCCAAACTTTTTATTCGGTATAATAATTAGAAAACAAAAGGACTGGTTAATAAGAGAATGCATCGTCTTTTCACAACTTATGAACAATTGGAATCGAATTTTTTCATACTTTTTTCATATATTTTTTATAAGAATAACATAATTGTGATTGTGATACTTGGAATTAATTTCGTCTAGTGTATGGCAGTATAAATATTGCGTTAAAATTAAATAATTTTTTATTTTCAGAAATCGTGCTTAATAAGGGTGCTTAATCCTCTTAAGAATAATAAAAACATCATTATGCTTTGGACAATTTGTAGAGTTAAAAACGTTATGGGATAACGAAAAAATAAATATCTTGGAAGATCTCTGAGTTTATTGGTAAAAATTGGAACGCGAATGACACGCAATGATTTAGTAAAATAAAATACTCTTTACGCAAGAAATATGCTTTTACACCAGGTTAACCCCTCTCTTACGTTAATGCAGTTGAGTTCTCACCGTGTGTCTTACGAGCTAATTCTATTACACAATCCTTAAATTTAAAAGTGTCGAGAACATATATATATATTATTTATATATGTATACATGTATTTATTTATATATCTTTAAATATACATTGGCATCGATGCACACATTAATCTTAAGTCGTGTGGTTATCGATGATATCAAATATGATATTTTTTTATATTACATATTATTTCCAAGCCACTACGCGTAACAATAGCTATAGGAGACTCACTGTTCATTAAAAAATCAAATGACGATCTATAAAAGTCAGTAAAATTAATATTAAGATTGCACGATTGGTGTGGCCATGAAATTTTAAAAGCTTGAAAATTCTATTAATTCGAGATTCCACGAATATATTTTAAAAAAAACATTTGTATTTGAACTAAAAGTCTTCTTCTAACATGCAATAAAAACAAGTATTATATTATGATACATTATTTTACATGCATTGTTTAATCCGTCACGAGATAAATAATGACCTCAAAATTAACCTCTGTGGAATTAATATTGTGAACTTCAAATTTCTATTATACAATGACATACTTTTCGTCACTCCGTGAGTTACGAAGTATTTTTCCTATAAAAAAAATATTATTTACTGGAACAGCTTAAATTATATTTAAAGGAATTTCCTGATATCATTTAAAATTCAATTAAAACTTTTTTTACTCAGTTTTCAATAAAAATCGAATAAAACATTATTGAATCGAGTGATCGACAGTTTGCAAGAGCTCTTACGTACATTTTTAAAAGCTATTCTAAATAAAAATATTTGCCTTTTAGGTAAAGTATGATATTAAAACTTTCTCGTTACAATTTTGTTTTGGGCGTGCTTTCATAATCTATGTTGGCACGGGTAGATACGCAAATATCTTTCTGAATATTTGCTAGACCTAGTATTACCATATCGTATATACACTGAGCGTCCACTTGATCCATCATGGCCAATTGAACGGGAGCCATTGGTGGTCCGATGAAAAAATGCGCAGGAAAAATCAAGTGCTACGCAAATATTGGCGTAAAAGCTGTATTTACAGAGCTATTATTAATCTACCGCGTATAAATAAAATAATCCGCCGAGAAAATATGAGAGTTTTCGAACCTTGAGAAGGACTCCTCTTTGAGAAAAAGAAAAATATATATATATATGAAACAGTTTGTCGACTGTAGAAAACCTATTAATTTTTACTAATTATTACAAATGCGCCTAAAACAAGGTGAAAAAATAACATTGACCACGTTAAATCCTTTTGAAGTTATTGAATTTAGCATAACATTTTCTTTAATAAAATTGACATCGTGTAAACTGGGCTATCTTGCGATGGCAGCTCATTTTGCATAGGTTAAAATGCTTACGAGTAATCAAAGCTGTCTATAGCTTTTTAAATGGAATGATGTTTTCTTTTATCATCGTATAACGTCTTCTAAGACTAATGCAACGATCTGAATTCAAGGTACTCTGTGAACTTGATTTGACTATAAATTTTAGTAACAGATGAAATTTATTTTTACGAAAGGTTTTCGAAATAATAACCATTACCACTGATGCAATAGAGAAACATTGATGGCTGATTTCCTCGCTTTTTATATAACTTCAAAATTTAGTGAACACGCTATTAAAAAAAATTAGATCTATTGTGTCAGTTAGC
Source organism: Trachelus troglodyta (assembly GCA_030142635.1). Lineage (NCBI taxonomy): Eukaryota > Metazoa > Arthropoda > Insecta > Hymenoptera > Cephidae > Trachelus > Trachelus troglodyta. The sequence goes on along the minus strand of JARQTJ010000505.1, from coordinate 68,905 downwards.
CACAGATGGGTCCTTCCTGTCTCATTTAATGATTTGAAAACTGCATTTGAAAAAATCCTCCAATTCACTTCTCGGGATCAATGAATTTACGAAAACGAATTAAAATAATCCATCTATCAAAATGAATATGACTTTGATATCTCGTGAGCACCTGTGACGAAGATAAGATCGTTATCATCCTACGACAGCCTCCTGTTACATTACGTAAGATTTATTAGAAAGAAAAAAATATGCTCCCTAGCGCCACTAACTTTGCAGCTATTTAAAGTGATCCAATGCCATTTGCCCAGCTTGTATGTTAGTAAAAGAATGAAGTTGAAGACTAAATAAAACTTCGATACTTAAATTTTATTTTCTCTATTAATTAAAACAAACTTTGAGATACGAAAGAAAACGCATCAGTGCAACGACGATAAAAAAATTAATTATTCAGAGATTCATTGGAATCTGCGCCAAGTATAGCCATACATGATATCTGTGTATGAGGATCAAGGTATATTTTTTTACACTGGATGAATCTGGCAATTTACTATAGGACTTTACACAATTCACAAAGAATTCATATGTATCGTATGATATAATGATCAGTCGAAAGAAACGTAAACCGAACATCATCGAACGAATATAGTATTATTACTGACACTAAAATCCGCAGTTCCTTTATAGTTACAGATGTGAATACAGTTGCAATGTCGTAAACAATAGTTTCCGCGCGACGGAATGCGAACGATTACGACTGTTCCCCGGAAAGGCGTCTAACACGATTTCGATCCACAAATGACAACCAGTTAATCTCGTGGCAAATAAAGAGTCCCATCTGTCGTAGTAGATGTTGAAAACTTCATAAACTTCTTCTTGACTCTCTAGCTACTCGTTAATGTCTCCTCGAGTATATTGCATCGCCACAGTACTTACGTAAGAGTTTTTTGAGGGCTTTGATATCACAGAATATCATAAGATCATTCTCAAGTGATTTAGCGAAATTATTTTCTCGACAATATTAGCCTCATAAACGTCCAAGGATGACGTATTACGATACTCTAATACCTTTAATATCTTTTATTGTCTTTCGTTCTTAAAATGACTCGGGGCGCAATGTTATCCTGTTTCCCACTATCCCTGCGTATTGTCCTAAGCTACGTATACGAGCTAGCTCAGCCACTGAGAGGGAAAAAGAAGAAGAATGATGATGACGCGGATAAGGATTCCTGAGGAGCAACGAGGAACTCACTTGAAGGTCCGAGGAGAGTCTCGAGTATCAGCTGACACTGACACTGATTGTAGGTTATTAAACAAGTGGTGAGAACGCCGATGCCTGACTTCGGATTTCACGATGTTCCGACGGTCGCCTTAAATCCAAAAGACCACCTACTCCGACAGTCAGACCACTTCCGGCACCAACACTTCCGCCACCGTTAGCTATGACACCTCCACCGATACCGATACTCTGCTCCGTACTGACGTGCTGCTGTTTCCCGATGAGGGCGTCGATGCTGAAGCTTCTCTTCTTCTCCGAAGACGTCGGACTCATTGTGCTGACGCTGCTTCTTGGAGGAGGATTCAACTGCCTGATCGGTGGCGCCGAAATCGGCACGGGTTTGTATAGAGGCGGAGGTGGCTCTAGGAATCCGCCGAGTTTCAAGGCCTCCAAAGCACCGGGAGGAAAGTCCAAAAGTGGTAGGCCAGGCGGTGGCGACAGATACGCACCGGGGTACGGCATAGCACTTGGAGGCCCTCCACCAGGACAAGGTCCTCTTTCGCCACATATCGCGAAAGTCGCCATTATTGCACGATCACGAAGAACGTAGTGTGGCGGGGGCCTCTTGTAGCGCTTCCTTCGTCGCAGGAAACTACCATTATCGAACATATCCTCTGCAAGAGGATCCAGTGTCCAGTAGTTGCCTTTACCAGGATTACCTGGTTCCCGTGGGATCTTGATGAAACAGTCGTTCAGCGAGAGATTGTGTCTGATGGAATTCTGCCACGCAGGAAACTTGTCGTGATAATACGGAAACCTGGACATGATGAACTCGCAGATCCCGCTGAGGGTGAGCTTCTTCTGAGGCGACTGAAGAATAGCCATGGTGATCAGGGCTATGTAGGAGTATGGCGGCTTTATCAAGGACGAAGACATCTTCTCCGTGGAATACGTAGACGAGGATTGCCCTGATTTCTGTCCCGAAGACATCATCGAGTAACTCTTCTTGAAGGCTCTGTTGCGATTCCTGGCTGGTACCGGCGAAGTCGGGGTCAGAGGACTCGATGAGGATTGTGGTGACAATTCATTTTTGTCTAGACTCACCGGGTCCACTATAGTACTGTTACTGTCGGAATCTCGGTCGCTGTCAATGCAACCGTCACACGAAACGTTCGCCATCATCATCGAGTCCATGTCCATCATTGGTTACGCTTCTTTTTTCTTTCTTTTCACGAACGAATTACGCCATCCTCACAATCACAATCAATTTCATTTTTCCATGAATATCTGATCTCATCTCTAACACTCTTACGTCGTAACGAATAAATCTTTGAGTTGCAACGCGCGTTCAATTAGACATCGAGTCTCAAACGGATCCTGAGTCCTTCCCAAGTCGCTTTAGCTTGAGGTCGCTCGAGTAGCCAGAAGGTCGTACTTCCTGAAGAATACGATTGGCAAGTCAACGATAAAGTCTCGGTGCATTTCGTTTTCCTGCTGCGGCAAACTCAGAGAGCTGACTGTCATCCGAGTCGTTATCTCTGCACTATCGTCCTCTTACGCCAATAGTTTGTTTCCTCGCAGTGATAACGCATTTTTTCTTCCCAGTCTTTTAAACTTCGAGTACACCCTGAAGCTTACCTCGTTCGAAGAAGCTGTATATCTACTACGTCTCTTTAACGACCTTATCCCCTCCTTCTCGTCCGATGAGTCTTTTTCATGACTAATGCCAAATGTTGTTTACATCGCCTCCGACTTTCTTAACACAATTTTTCTTTCACAAAGTGTCTTTCTTTTCCACAGCAATATTGTTTTAGCTCATAAAGGAGATTACACCGATAAGCATGGTATAGTTATACCGATTAAATGATAAGAATCATTACATATTACGTCTGCTAAAGCAAATGAAGAGACAGGAAGTGGATGTCATCGCGAGAATAACCGTCACCTTGCACCGATAGTCCCTGACGATGAATCCTTTTGCAAAATCCATATGACAAACCGAACGTCAAAGGGATGCACGTGTGACCACGAGGGTCGAGTAACGTTCACGTTAGACGTCGCGACGCTCGAGACGTCTGTACGGCCGAGGAAGCAGATTTCGAGAGCGTGGTAGCTCCGTTGGACCTTAACTGCACCAGGGGCGAGACTAACCAGTAGGAAGAGAGGGACAGACAGACCAAGTGTCTTTTCGACAGAGAGTGTGCGAGAGAGAGAGAGAGAGAGAGAGAGAGAGAGAGAGAGAGAGAGAGAGAGAGAGAGAGAGAGAGAGAGAGAGAGAGAGAAGGATTCTGTAGGGGTGTAGGAGAGGATTCGGCGTGCCTGGTAGGGGATAAGGGAGTCAGAGTAGGGAGAGAGAGAATCACGATTTAGGGGTAGCTATGTGCGCGAGCGTCGAGTTGACCCTGCAGGCCACTGTGGGCTTCGCTTTGAAAACATCAAAATCACGTGCCTCCCTCTCCTGGGCTGCTGTGTACAGTGTGTATACAAAGCAGCCAGGACCCCCGTTCCCCTACCGCCTATCACACAGACGAGCCAAGAGGAAGATGAACGCGTTGCCGGTGAATGGGAGCGAGGGTAACTGCCGCAAGAACAGAATCGCAGGATTTTCCAGGGTTGAGCTGGGTAGAGAGCAGGGTAGTGCCAGAGTTGCGAATTGATTCGAAGGCCTTGTTCGTTCAGGGGCGGATCAGAGGGCGGGCATAGGCATCCCCTACTACGTGGGAACATCCCCAACTCTGTGCGGTAACTCGGAAAAGGGCGTCGGTGTTGGTGGCGCCAGAGTTAGGAAAATATAGGGATGGATAAAGGTTCTTTCTAGCTGTACCTGACTGTACCAGACTGTACCTGAGTATACCTGCCTATATTTACGTGAGGATGAAATTGTCGCACTACAGAGCTGCTTTGCTTTGTGCCTCCATGCCGTTAAAAGAATGTAGGTATAATGGTTTCGTATTCATGAACAAAAATAACCCGTCGATATTGCTCGAGAGAATCTTCGAGCAGGGTGAAAATAAACGATGCCTTAACTCGATGTTGCCATTTTAATCGATCGTTTGCAATCATATTCCTTATAAGATTTTCTTCTTTTCCACAGTACTCTAGATTCAGCAATCTTATTCAGCACTTTCAGATTTTTTAGAATTTGATTCATATTTGATCAAATTTCACCCGTACTTTGTATTTTCAACGCCGCAACTCCAATATGTTGATACTAGAAACTCCCGTCTACAGAGCCGTTGATAATACAGAACCAATGGTCATCTACTTTCAGAGTCGTCTTAGCGCGACGTAATCATATTGATTGTCATATTAAAACCATTTAGTTGGTACGTTGGAATCTATTTCCACTCAACTTCCTTTTTTTACAATAGAAAATGATGTACGCTGTACCTTGTAATATACATTCTACGTAAAACCATATGAGACTGACAGCAGAGAATTTCTTTAAAAATAAAAATTTTTACTTATTATTCGACTATAGTTATTATATCATAAAATAAAGATCGTAATCTTATGTTACTTTTCTCATATACTACATAATTGCAAGGTTACAAGAAAAACATAATATCCTCATTTTCAAGATATTTATTGGCAATCCGATTTTCTAAACTCCATAATCACTAATTAACATTCAATTATTATTCCTAAATTTCGAAAACTTCGAATTTTATGTTTTAAAAATATTCATGAATTTTCAATCGGTCATGGAAACGGTACACGCCAGTGCACTCCACACGTATACCTAGTTGACACCCCTCCAGGCAGCTCAAATAGAATCTGTATTACGCGTAGTTGTACACAGAGACAGTGTAGACTGCTGGGTGGATGGACGGACGAATGGATGAACAGATAGATAGCGAACGAGGCTGGCAGCCAGGCAAGCAGATAGGAGGATATAGGATACATCTACCTGCGGAATCGGTTCACAGAGGAGGCAGAGAGCGAATATTATGTTTACTCGCACACATGGCACTGCGATGCAAATAATCCGGTATTATTGCACTTATTCCGCGTCCCAGAGTAAATCTCTTTCGAATCTTCCGTTCGCCGTGCAAAACCCTGTAAGAGTAGTTAGAATTGATGATACTATGGAAACTCATTGTGAGAACGTGTTAAGTGCGGTGCGTGTGCGTTACTGTTGATACTCTTAAAAGTTAATCATAAATATATACACTAACGATTGAAGATGGAAAAGTAATAATCAGTTTACTACGTTCTGTTTTCTTTTCCGTGTTTCTTTATTTCCGATATTTTTGTTCATTTGAGTGTCACTTCAAATTTCTAAGTAAATAAGAATACTTGAAGTGAGTATCGTGTAAACTGTATAGGTATCTTAAGCACTAGTTATTATCGGGAAAAAAATTAATTTCGCATTTACGCTACTTTCAATTCCAAAATTATAGCTACCTGGAAATATTATTTTTTTAACTGCATTCGGTGCACGATTTTTTTTTTTTGCAAATACATATACACGTTGGTTTTTTTTACGTTCGCGATTACACAAGGCTCTGTATGCATGTTGCATGCAGTCATGCCTGAAAGATGAAACAGGTAATCAGTGCACTTGGGAATTTTTCTACTGACAGTGCAAATAAAAAGTGGAATGATATCAACTGACTGTCAAGAAAATCCAATTGTGTTATACTATGGTAATAATCATTATTATCTTTATCATTATTACTGTCGTTATCACTATCCAGCTATTACGAATTACATATTTCTACTTGATAGCCCGTAACGACACACATTCCATATCCAGGCATCGCCGCTACATGGAATTCTTAGAAATCGCTCGTATAACAAAGTAACAAAAACTTTTTCTATTAACGCGGGATTGACAAAAGATAGTATTTTTCGTGTTGGAATTGTTTAGCGTGAATGTCGTTCACACAACTAAGAATTCGAATTATTTCGATAAAGCGAAGAAGAATGTTTATCGCAAAGGCATTTCCTAATAACTCGAACAGATTACTTGAGTTGCTAGTCCTAGAAAGGTCCTTTAAGGCCGATTCACACATTTCAGTGCCGTATCCGTCCCGGTCCGTTCCGTATCCGTCTGCATCAGTGCGGAATGTTCACATATTTCAGTGCCGTGTCCGTGTCGAAATGAAAAGATCAAGTCGAATGTCTTGTAAAAGCGACGCAACTATACTGATGGTTAGGTCGATCGAGTTGCAGTTTACCATTGTTTATGACTGAGATCCGTTCAGACGCATCCAGTACCGTCCATTCAGTCAAAATATCGTCACAGATCACTGTCCGGACACGGATACTGACACGGAAGGTAAGGCACTGAAACGGACACTGAAATGTGAGAACAGTCCTACTTAGAACTATGAAATAATTTTTTACGTCAGTGCACGGACGTGCACGGTACCGATACGGCACTGAAATGTGTGAATCGGCTTTATAGCTCCCACAGCTATACTGGAATTCTTACTGCACCCGACTAACGAAATTTCTCCAGTAACAAAAACATATCGTTCTGAATAATTCCTCGCATGGTTACAGTAACGAATACATGGCAGACAAAACAATATTGTTATTATAGAAATACGCGTTGCTTATGCAACTGTATTCATTGCTATAATAAGAAATATGAATGTAGCAATACTTCGTTTTCTTGCCAGAGCCGTTCATTTTTCTCAGTGTAAGAAAGCAATGTGACTGAAAATTGAATATTACTCAGAGTGGTCTTCTGCGATGTCCGTTAGAACCGTGAATAATACCATTTCATACGGAAATAGTAAGCGGTGCGTAAATTACACGCGTAAACTCAAGCGTTTCATTAGTTTGACATTTTACGAGCATAAGATGGGATGTACGGTGCCCGCGATGCAGGATACCGAAGGAAGGAAAAGGATAAAAAAGGAAGAGCTCACGGAGATGAGGAGAAAAGTTGTTGGAAGATATGGGAAACGCGCTGAGAGGATTCCAACTGACCGATTAAGGAGCGTCGATGTCTCTATTAGAAAGTGACTCGGGGGATTCGACTCGATCGTAGATATCACAAATTTATTTTTCGTGAATAGCTATAACGATTATTTATATGCATCGTAATAATGCTGCTCCACGGCATTTCCATGCTAACGCGATGTGCGCCACAATCAATGCACCAGGTGATTGTGATTTAGTCCATCGTAGTTTCGAAAGTTGGGATGCTTCTTTTCATTCCTATGCACGAAGGATAATAACGACAAACTATATCCATATACTAATCTTTCCTTCTTATCTCTTCTAATATCTGGCCTTACTTGTTGCACTTTCAGTCACTATTACTGCACCAATTGCAATATTAGTAAACCTATATACTGTGACGTGACTTTTCGACTCACGGTCACAAGGCGAGACAAATAACGTTCTCGTGTTCTGTTTCCCTTCGAGTCGCCACTCTACTCAGAAGCTACGCTCTCGGATTGTTTCGTACAGTTACGTCAATATTTTCGGAACATTTATGATTGTTTAGTTGAAGTCGAGGTGCTTGAACCTGTCCTGGAGAGATAGTCTCAGTCTCGTGAAGAGATAGTTTCCACGTACCAAGTTGCACGGCAGAGGAAAGTACCCGACGGAGACGTCTTCACGGACCGGCAGAGGTCCGGGTGAGATACCGGCACCCCGATGGAAAGAGGCAAAGGACTGTAGAGCGGACGAAGATATAGTTTTGTTACGGCTAAGACCAGGAGAGAAACCCCCTAACACAAATTAAGGATGTGGTGCCCGGCCGTCGCCCGATGCCCTGGGGAAGCGGCCGTGGAGGATCTCCAAGAGTTACGTACCGATTCACTAAGGAACGCTCTCGGATTTAGTTTAAAGGGACGACTCGAAGGAAAGGATAAGAGTTGTCGGCTATAAGGATCTCGACCAATCAGAATGATTAGTTCTCGAATTTGACTACTGTCAAAGCAGTCTGCCTTGGGACACCGATCTAGGTGCCCCGAGCAGGCTCGGGCCCCCGTGCTATCGGTTGATAGTTCTTCTAGCCGCGTTTCTTATACGGTACAAAAAATTCTCGCCTGTGTAGTTCTCGCGTTGCTCTTGCAATATCCTGAAAATCCTATTGATTTTCTGCGTGTCTTTCGGAAGTGCAGTGTTATGCTATAGTGCGGTACCCACCTCAGTGTCTCCCGAATACAGTTCTCCGATTTGACGGATTAGCTGAACCAGCTTCGGTGAGGACTACCAATTTATTAATTAGTGAAGCGATTTCGATTTCATAGCTCCGATTTGCTCTGTTACGTTTTCAATCCCTTGCTCTCTGTTTTCGGCACTACTTACCTGACGCTTACTCCGGCCTAGCTATCTCAACCTAGCAGCCTGAGCGGCCGTGTATTTCCATAACCGTCCGCTCCCGTTCGCGCATCTAGTTGCGTTGCTGATTTTACGGCACCCCAAAGATCAGCACCTAAGGTTGCATTTCTCGGTTTTACGCGTCCCAAAAAAATCGACAGGATTCGTTATACTACCGTTCGTTCTGATAGATTCCGTCAGAGCTCTCGTCTTGGCGAAGTTGGGACTGTTCCACCTCAACTCCCACTTCATACCGGCTCGCCAGTTCAAAGTGAAAAAAGAATTGGCTGGCACCTGCATGAAGTGCAGATGCATGGATGAAGGGTGGGCAACTACAGGTGACGTATGTTAGCTCTCGAATTTTCGTTATCGGTTTTGAGTTAAGAAAATACGTTACAGTACGTACATGCATACATTTGACAGCTTGAAAGCTGGGAAGTTGATTTATAAATTTTGAGCTAGGAAATTTGAATAGTGACTGCCTGAGTATGGATGCTAATGGCTAACCAAGGAGTGCCTTGGCATGATGGTATTTCACGAGATTTTCTTTCTCGTGAAGAATCTTACTAAGTTACGTTAGACCCGTTCGGTTACTGTGATTAAATACCTAACTGAAGATACCATTTTCACTCAGCTATTTTTCTCTTTCGAACATCGATTCGTCGTGAGGTTGAATTTTTTGCTGTTCATCGTTGAATAAATTTATAACTTTTTATTTAAACACTCTTATGTAAAAACCTAACCACTATATAATCTATATTATAATATAAAATTCCCAGGATATTCAAATTCACGTTACAACAAAAAATTAAGTATCTATTGTCCGAAAGAATAAGTTATTTATAAAAAAAAGGCTACCTACAGAGCATTAAAGGGGTACTGATTCGGATAAGGAATTTAGTGAAAAGAGAGGGACGAATGGAAGCAAAAAAAAGAAAAACGGCGCCAAGTGCCCCGACAACAAAGTATATAATATCGTGTTGTGCAACTGTAACTACGCCAGTGGAGTATTCAAGAGTTCAAGCCCCATAATTAGCCTCGTCCGAGAATGCAAATTAACTTGGCGACTGCCAACCGCGACTTTATTCCATTCCAACCGCTCCATAATATCCACGTAAAGTAAGGTTCGACCGCTAATACAAACAGAAAAGAAGCAATCAGTGCTACAGCTATATTGAACGATGCAGCTTTACTAAATTTAATATATATTTATAACGATATTGATCGATATGTAAATTATTACATTAGTAAATTTAACCACGTTAAGTGGAGACTACTGAATTTAACCTAATCGTAAGTTTGTGATACAAAATTTTGTTCTTTTGACAGATTATTCAGGACCTTATCAAATGTAACTGAGCAAAGGATCACCGAGATTGGTGGATTAGAACAAAACAAGTTGATGTATAACATTTTTAGTAGGTTTTTAAGAGGTTCATGAAAAAGGTTTTATCGGAACAACAAATTGACGGATCGACTTCTTTCTTGAAAATTTAGATTCAGAGAATATCAAACTAAAAATTAATAATTTTTCACATTAAACCCAAAATCAATTTTTTTGTAAATAGTCGAAAATGTAGTACCCTCTCCCATTTAAGACTTCAGATAACTATGTTACGTCAGAAGAATCGACGAAAAATTGAAAAACCAAAAAACCATACAATCTTTAGCTACATAATTTTCGAAGCACTATATATGTATATAGTGCGCATGTGGAATTTTGGTTGAGAGAAATTTTAAAAAAGGTTCGTAAGATCCTTAGAAAGGTCCTTTTCACGTCGGTTAGGACCTCAGTGAATTGGCCTACCTCAGGGATTCTTCACACTGAGCAGTTAGGTGTGTACTTGTGACACGCCGCTAGCTACATCAAAGGCCAGGCGGAGTCGTAAAAATAAATCTAATTAATTAGACCGAAAACAGACAAGGATGAGCCGACACGAGATAACACGATCCTGCGCGCTCTCTTGGGACCGGCCGCTGCTTTTGTCTACCAGTAAGCTACGTCGCGCGTTGCCACGTTCCGTGTTTCACTCGGTAACTTTTACCAAAACCATTATAATACGAACCCTCCGTAAAGCTCGAAATGCCGCTACACGAAGATATCGCATTTATCCCTTTGATCTTACCTCTCCAAAATACGTTCCATTTTGTCTATCTTTAAGACTTTTTTTAAGATTATTGTTAACCCTCGAAGTACTCACTGGGATCCACCATACCCCACGCCACTGAGTTTTCGCTTTAAAAGCAAACAAAATAAAACATTCCAAGCGGTGCTACATTTGTGTTAAAGCTCTGTATACTTAAGAAACTGGATAAATATGTATCTTGCTTCTCAATGATTGCTTCAAATGATTCTCATTTCAGGTGAAGAGATTCGGCCGATTCTTGCGCAAGCGCATCATCTGATCATGGTTTTACCATAATACTCAAATGGGCCTGCTAACTTCAGGTGGTGCGTTTTTACTGAATAATCTCCTGTATATAAAATGTCTACATGATAATACGACTCCCGTACAATTAGGCTCTCCCCTTCCTCTTGTGTTTTAGGCTAATTAGTAATTATAGCGTAAATATTATAAGAGTAAGATTTCTCGAGGAAAAATTTATGATTTGCAAGTTATACCGGAGTTCAAGCTTATTGGCTGAGTCGCAAAGAAATCGAAGAGACTGAAAAAAAAATTGCGTTAAAACAACAGAAAGTTTGATTCATCCATTTTCTATTTAACATATTTAGTTGAGATTATTGAAAGTTGATTATAAAAGTTTTTATGTTAAACTACAAGATTATTTTGGAACGGATAAGTTTGTTACATTTACATAATATTTGGTTGAAATTACAAAGCGTTGTTTCATTTGCTGTTTCAACCAAAATATTTTAGTATATCATAGAAAAAGATCATATACCCTTCAGCGGGTGGAAATGAAGCATGTTTTCTCACATTCTGTTCTTTTCTATAGAGGCAAACTTGTGTATCTGAGTAAGTGTACATAATTCGGTATATGAATTTAATAAGTTTTTTCTTGGACAGATTAAAGACGATCAAGTTTTTAACAAGCCACACATGGCTCTGAATACAATTTTAATTATAAAATATGGACATACATCATTTTGCAGTAAAACATTTTATTCTCCTATTTAAGCCTACATTTTCGTAATTTTATGGAAAGCCATGTTTGATTTACTAATAATTACATTGCTTATGAACTATCGAAAAACAAATACATCAAACACGTGTATCGACTACAGAATGAAGAAGATGAAAAATGTATTGAGTAAAAGACAAAAACTTAAAGTATAATAAGAGATATAGGATTTAAAGAAGAAAAAAACGTTTATGTTAAAACTGTAAACATTTGATTAGACGACGTCAATGCCGTCAAATATAACCTTCTTGATGTAGGAATATTATTGTAGTTCTCCCACTTTGTAAAAGAATACGATAAAGAAAATGAAAGAATGGGAGATCTAAGGATAAATGAAGGAAGCTCGAAGAATTCGTCGTTCCGAGAAGACGAGATACACAACGTTTGCCAGCCTTCGTTGCATTCGTTTTCAGTGAAAGTAATGTTCCTTTGTCCTACGGCGAATCCCAATTTACCAAATAAACGATGCTGAAGTACCGTGTGTTAGAGGTCCTCGTGTGAGCCTCCCACGCAGGTAGTTATCTTGGTGACTTAATGCCGGGTAATGTGCTCTCCAGTTACATCTCTGGCGGTCTGTTCGACGCCAAAAAAAAAACTAACGGGAGGGTTGTGAAGGAGGCAAAGAGAGATCAAGCAGAAGAGAAAAAGGGAGAGTCTTGCCGCTCGAGAAGAAAATGATGTTTGCTGAAAGAAGAAGAAGAAGAAGTGTTGAAATACCTACATTGGCATGTTGTTTCCAATGTAGACGGCAACCCACCAACCCAGTTTCTCAGAAAACAATTTTATTATCGATCTTTGCTTGATCACCATTTGCACAGAAATTTTGTTACAGAAATTTCGGTACCCAATTTAATGGGGCGTCTGTATCTTCACTGTATCCATATACAAAAATGATAAATTAAAAAACTTCAGAAGCAGATAATCAAAACCTTACAATGCAACATGTTGAATAATTATAGGCAATTAATACCGTAATAGTTGTACAGTTACAATGTAATATAAGTCGATTATGATCCAATGACAGTGTTGAACGAATGATATATTAATAATTGGAAAGAAATATATGAAAGATGTATTTAGAGATGTTAATATGGTATATTACAAATTAAAAAACTCTTTGTAAAAAGAGTTAGAACATACTGCGTGGAAATATTTGAAAAGATGCATAATCTCCACGAAAGAAGATTCCATTCACGAAGGTTATTATTTAGATTCAAGCGTGATGCAATGAAATAATCGGACATGCGAAAAGTGATCGGATTATCAGGCCTATGAAAGTCGCAGAATTTCTATTACTTGAACAATACTATAATAGAGGCATGACATTAGTTCCATATTCAAGGAAATATTTTTATGCTATAAGAGGTGACCTTAGGAAAACGAAGCTGATTTTCCGATTTGACCATACATATACTGACAAATATGTATCATAAGGCAGGTGAGCCTTGACGAACAATTGTTTGAAACATGGAGTCGTATTTAAATATTTACCGGTGTAAAAAAATAATAATTTCACGGATGGGAAACTTTCAAACTGAAACTGAAAGATATTTGCGAAAGTTACTGTACCATCAACATACTGATGGTTTTTCTTTTAAATTTCAATATCATTGGTTAAGTAATTCATTCAATCATTTGGATGCAAACACACGACATTAAATTTTTAGAAATTTGTATGTCATCTATGAAAACTGCAAGTGCTGAACACTTTTTAATACTACTGTTTTATCTACATCCGGAACTTGTATCTTGAACTCCTGTCAATTGTAGTCCAATTAGCTTACCGTTTGTTTAGAATTTTGTCCATAAAATGTAGCGTACGTGTATGTGCGAACATACATACATACATGCAGGCCTATTTTTTTAACGGTGAACACATAAGAAGACAGTCCTGCATTTTCCATGTAGTCGTGCTTCACAAGATATCAGCGCTACAGACGCGTATTGGAAGTCGAAATGGAAGAAGGAAGGGTATAAAAAGAAATGTCTTGCCCTACGGGCAAACGTGATTTTCCCTAGACGTAATTATTTCTATGGAACTCGAGCACAACCCGAAGATTCAGGATTCCAAGACAAGTGCTCGATGTGCTGTTCAAAGTAATAGAAGCCGCTGATCTATATAAAAGAGTAGTTCGCGTAGGTGCCTTCAAGGACGGGGGTTACCATAATCGTAGTATAGCGTGTAGCATGGCATTAATATACTGTACCTAAGGCTAGTGGCATGGGCCCTTTGCCAGGCATCACGAGTCCTTGATTCTTCTGTTCATCCTATAAGCTCACATTAAATAAGCTGAGATAATTCTGAGGCTGCTAGATGAGTAGCAGCAAGAAAAATGTCAACATTTCAAATTTCTGGCTGGACCAGAACTCGTTTGTGAATATTTTGTCATTTAAGTAGGAATTCCATAATAATGCCAGTCCTTAGTAAATCTGATGAGTAGTGCTATTATTTATCAGGGGTCACTAGAATTGGCAGTAATTTTATATATCTACGGGTTGAACAGTGTATCGCCTATTAGAAAAATGTCGTTTGCGAGAGTATCCATCTTGGTAAATGAAAGCCCTACTAGGTAATTATCCAAGACAGGCTCAAGTCTGTTTTCATTCCATTCTCGATGGGTCACCGGTGGTCCCGGAGTCGCTTCTTCTATTTGCAACTGAAATTACGTAGAAGATGACGAGGGGAACCTACACAATGTTGCACAACGTATCATTATCCCTTAACTAAGCATAGCCTGGTAAATAACCAAGAGATCCTCAACAGGTCTAGAGAGACCAATACGATCAGTTTGAGCCAGTACTAAACGCACTGTGAATCGCGATATAAGATCATCAATTATCACATTGCGCTAACTTCAAATTAGTTGTTGTTCTTCAACTAATATTATCTAATAATATCATTTGAGATCGAAAGTCATATTTTTTTGTATGATTGTAAAGTGTATAAATTATCGTATCTATTGTAATGAATTATAATATTTTAATAGATATAATTATATCATAATATTTCATATTATAATTAATTATAATAAATACAGCGTAGCTACACATAGACCTTTGTAGTGAATCAACGTTATCGACCCATAGTAAATGGTAATCAACTTAGTTCTAATAGCGATCATAAGGTGTCACTCGATTCACTGACCATCCCCACCTATGAAAAATATAAACCTCTTAATTACGAGCCGGTTATTCGTCCCTTTCGTCGAAGCACATTCAGACCGAACGGATGGTAGCCGTCTTGTTCATATTTAAGGCGATAAGGGTTCCAAAAACCAATCAGGAACTAGTGTTCCAATCCAGGGATTTTCACAAAATATCACACGGA
>JARQTJ010000505.1:0-53848 GCA_030142635.1 Trachelus troglodyta | reverse complement strand
ATTGGCTCCGCCATTTTTAGGGCTCTTTCCGGAATAGGATGTGTGTGTGTGAATACGTATATGGGAGGCATTCGCATCGTCGCAGATCACTGTCCGGGCACGGATGCTGACACGGAAGGTAAGGCGCTGAAACGGACACTGAACTGTGAGAACAGTCCTACTTAGAACTATGAAATAATTTTTTACGTCAGTGCACGGACGTGCACGGTACGGATACGGCACTGAAATGTGTGAATCGGCCTTTATCATTCCCACGATCCATACCAAAGAAATACAGTAAGTTCCTTTGCCTTTGACATCGTGATGGGATTTCAATAAATCTCACGCCTGCAGACATAAAATTTGATTCACAGTGCTAGTGAAATATCGCAGCTCACACTCCAATATCGTCGAAACTCTCGGGAAATCAGTGATACGAGTACGTGAAGAAATATTTGATATTTTTTCAAATACGCGATTAATAAAAAAAACCATATTAACATATAACAAATAAAAAATCGAATGCTAATTTCTTAGTTACTGATATAAACATAAGTGGGTGTAAACTAGTCTGTATAAGAGACTATTATAATAGTACTTTGTAAGTGGAGTAATGATATTAGAAATAAGAAAAATTAAAATCACAATTAGGTTCTTTACTTCCTCATAGAGGAAGCTTCTTAACATATTGTATCATTATATTATACGATGGAATAGTTTTTGATTTTTTAAAAACATTATACGAATGTTATTTTGGTTTAGTATAATAGCGATCCCGAATCTCAATCTTATGGTGTGGTACATATTATAAATGTATACAAAATATGTATTTTCTGTACTAAATGACCTTTTTAAGTGAAAAGACAAAATTACGTTTTTGAGATAAAAATGACTTTATGAAAAATCGTGAAATTGGTTCATGGCTTCATATACTTGCCATTTCGCAAAAGCTCTTTGGGTTACACCCAGTGTCTTTATCGGTATCATGAAATTTCTGTAAAAATGCATCCAACGAATATAGTTTACCCTCATCTGGTCAGATGAAAACAGAAAAGGGAACGCGTGAAACAGACATTGTATTGGAAACGGATGGCACTAGGTTACGATGGAAAGCACGACGTACGTATGTAGCTGGAAGCACAGAGTTTTCCATGTCAAGTTGATCCGCGGAAAAAAAGAACTTCGCGCTTGCGCATTAACCATTGTCGCTCGAACGTGAGAAAAGTTCATAATAAAATTTTCAAAATTTCACACTATACTCTTCTAAATTCGCATATTTTCAGGATTGTTCAACGGGACTGTCAGTCTCAAGAATGGCGTAACGCCATGGCAACGAATCACGATGAAAGCGCTCAGTTTTTAATATAAGCTTCGCCTTTGCAGGAGGAAAGCTCGCCCTCAAAGCCATTTAATATAAATATTTTCAGAACTTTCCGGGCATTGCCTCGCTCTTTTGTGTGTCGGTCTAGGGGCACGACGAGCTGCTAGCAAGAGGATTTGGATGAAAAGGACTCTGGAGCGCGGACGCAGGATAACGGGAAGGCAAAAAGATAGGATGGCGAGAAGTGGATGACAGGGAGGAAGAATGGAGACGAGAGCAGTGATCGTGCCTCCAGAAAATGGGGTAGCAGGGGGGGCATTGGGAGGGGGCACTGTATTTTCCAAGGAGGAAAAGGGGAAAACGAACAGACAGAACTCTCTGTATTACCGACCGAGCGATTATCTCCTCAATCTTGAATCCTGGTTAGATGACTAGGGGAGAAATGCTTAGACGACCGCCATTCAATCGCCGGGCGGATTGCGGATTCCACGAGTGCCGCAGTTCGATTCGATTCCTTACGACTCGAGTCGATTGCTCTTTACTGTGGACTCCGAAATTTCCTTTTTTGGATCCTGAATTCCTGATTCTTCGTTTCTTTCTTTTTCTTTACAGTCGTACATGGTAGGTCAATATATACATGCATTGGAAGTCAATGGGTGAGCGACTATCAAACTAACGCAATCGGCTTGATTGGTTCCTTATTTTTCAAGTTTTTTTTTGGTATACTGGATATATTTAGCTATATGTAGCTAATGATAGTATTTCGTTATATTTAACAAACGCAGATGCATTACACTTGACGTGTTTTTATAACTGGCCAATTTGCGTATAGCCTAATAGTTTCACTGAAATAGAATTTAGAAGTCATCCCAGCTATTTTTATTTATGCAATATGCACATGCGTAAGTATATGTAAATGGAGCATAAAATGGAACATAAAAAAAAGGTAACTGAGGAGTATTGCATCATACGTCATATGGTACGTGAAATTTTAAAAACCTATTTCGATATGCAACCATATACTAGACTACAAAAGAAAAGCAAATATCAAATATAAAGTTTTTGGAAAACCGGTGCTAGTTGTAGCAGTACATGTATCTGCTAAAAGAAAAACAATAGAATCGTCGCCTCAAAACAACAGATGATCGTTAAATCTTCGCGCATCCGCGTCCTTGTCAACAGTTACACATACGTCGCCTGTGGGAATGGGTCTGTACAATTTGCTTCTCGGAGTCACTAAAATAATTATTTTCGACGTAATATTCTTTTATTTATAACCAAAGATTAAGGTATTTTTTTCACACTGCGTGGACTACGATTATTTTATCTCGTGAAGTATTTTAGAAATAATTCTTATGGTAGACATACCGTTATTACAATTTAACCTGCATTTTTAATGCTTATTTTTTCAGCCTTATTATTCCTTTATTTGTTAAGGATAAGAAACTGTATTAAAGAGAACCAAGAGGTCAATAAACCATTGGAATTTATTAAAAAATCCACTAAATTTGCTAATCAACAGGGAAACCCGTAAGATACGTGAGGAAAGAATTTAATTTGCCCCATTTTACTATAGGTATATTCTTATACATTTTGTTGTATCAAGTCACCTTGTTAGACCGGATTACTGAATCATACATAACCCGTGCAGAAGCGTATCACTAATAGGGACATACGAATGTAATGTCCGAGTCAGTGATTCCATGTATTGTACGAAATATGAATTATTGTTAATTAAACTTCAAGTTTTAACAATTTAAAAGTGGGAAATAAATTGTTCCATATTCTTGTCATTAGGTTGTTCTTTATCAAAATATAATTTCATTTTCAAAGTTGAGGGTTGTCTGTACACTGACAATCAACTGATAGATTAAATCTTTTTCCAATACAATAAATGATGATTATGTTACCGATCTAATTACAATTTTATTTTTTATAGGAATTACGACAATAATTATTATTATGCCACTCTGAAAGCTACAAAAGATGTGTAGCTAGTAAGATAAATGCTTACTTAAGTAGTGTAGTGTCGTAACACCGAAGATCAGTCATTGAAACTAATGAATTTTCGGCATATCAATTACGGATTTCCGTCATTTTCATTAGAATATTTATTATTTTTAAGTTTTTTATTATCTAATATTTCTTATTGTTTCAACTATAGTTTTATTAATTTGTTAAATTACTGTATGTTAATCATAAAATAATTTATATATTTAACTTAGTAAGTCTTACCATAGATATGAAAGAGCTGCTCCCTAATAACCATGTAGCTATTACTCATGGTTATATTAGCTGATAAAATTTATTATATCGATTTATGTTGAGTTGCAATGAAATTAGTATCGTGTAACGTTAAATAATTATAAATCAACTAGAACAGTCCTAAAGCTTCATAGAGATGCAAAAATGTTACTATTTAAAAAAATACGAATAAAGGTGCAATTAATAAGGCTGGTTTTTTTAGACGGTTCATTAGGTTTTTTGAAATACAAACTTTAATCACGTATCAATGATTTGTAACGAATATTCCCATAGACATTAAGGATAATTTAATAAAGGTTATAGTTCTATTTCAATTCCAAACAACTCCCTTATATTTTCTTCACTTTTAACGCTGTAATTGAATCGCAAATAAACGCATGCTCGTGTTCAATATGATGATAAGATCTTTGCTTGCACGTCAAAAATGAATTACTCAGAAAAAGTTTGTTTCTCTTAATACAAAAAATTTAAGCTCTTACCTTACAATGAATTGTATCTACCGTTTTTATCGCCAAAACATTACAGATATGTAAAATAAAGGTTATTTGTGATGTATTTCAGTATATCTAGTACATATACGGGTTCATCTGGCATTTTGTTTCATGTATCACTTACACTCCTTCGTACAATACAATCTGCTAAATAGATATAGATACACTAGATTTAATTTACAAGTCTCGAAAATCCATGTTACATCGATAATGTTGTATAAAACTGACGTTACCTTGTCTGCTCTAATGGAAAGAAAAAAAAGCATTTCCTTCAATAGGGCTTCAAAAATACCAATAAGGCTCGAAATTGCGACAATTTTCATATTTTTACTTTCTCCGTAACTCATAGGTTTTAAATGTTCTCTGTACTCACTCACTTATCATTGTACGTACCTAAAATACAATAGCCAGGTAATAGCGTTTGTCAGGTAATTCCGTAAATACGGATGTAAAACAGAAAATCTAAATGAGAGGCGTAAGCTTCGGCAAAAGTTCGAAAGATTTTACGGCCATCTTGGATGTTGGTAAATATCACGCCCCCAAAGAGAACTCAAGAGCTCAGGGAACGTCGACAAGAAGACGAACGACGGCTACTAGGGTGAGTTGTATACGTGCAGGGGCAATGTGACAATTTCTCAGAGTGAGGGATGGTCAGCGGTGATGAGGGGATGGCTAGAGAGGGGAAGGCTGCACACGATGACGATCGGACTGCGTGAAAGACATAGGGGAGCCTCGTAGGGGGGATGGCGTGACAAACAGCAATGGTGACTGTGGCTCGAGAAATAAGGCAGTGGCTGCTGCTGCCACTGCTACTGTCCGATCAGTAAAGAAGTGTGAAGAGGTCTTTGGCAAGCTGGCTAGACCCGCTACAAAGAATACTGTCGGCTTTGCACCTTTTCAAGATGTCGCCTTCCCTTTGGAGCACAAAGCTTTCTCTCGTGCCTCTTTTTCTTCTTCTCCTCCTCCTTCACCCTCCCTACTTTTCCCCTTTTCTTCATCCGCTTCTTCTTCTAATTCCTTACCTATTTCTCCTAAGCATACCTATTGCTTGGGAAACTTCCATCCTGAAGTAGACGTACAGCTTCGGTTCTTCGTTCCTTCGCTCAACCCATTTTCCTCTTCAGAGACTCTTGACATAGCGAATACTGTCGCGAGACAGCAAGTTACTCGCGAGTCTAATGATGGTTTCTATTAAAATATAGCAAGTTAGAAATTGAAGAAAAAAAGGATTACAGGATCGTGTGCATCTTTAATTATATACCAGATATCTCGTAAGGTAGTGCGTAACAATGTGAAGCAATCAGAGTTAGATGACTATATAAATAATAATTGATCTTGGCCTTCTTCACATTCACAGTATCGACAAATGATATAATCGTTTGTGTAATAAAAAACTCGAGATTTCTTAAATTCGTAAAAGGCTATTAATCCTGTTACACGAAGTATCTTTTATGGATGATATTCATATACATATAAAAATAAAAAATATTTAATCACAATGTGCTTGTATCTTTAAGAGCTAAAATAAGCAATAATAAATAGATTTAATCGTGGAGAGAGTTTTGGGCACCGCGGATAAATCGATGACGGAACAAATTAGTAGAAATTATTTTTAATTTTTCAAAAGAGAAATAAGACCATGTATGTACACGTTAGGGAAAATGCGATCCTTTTAGAGGCGCTTCGTTTATTCTTGCTGACGCAGCAGCTCGCATTGGCCAGTCCTTCAGACTTTCTTTCTCCTGAGCTTTATAGATTCCAGTTTTCCTTTTCTTTCTTTTCGAAATTTTGGGTCAAAACGGAGCAACGTCACGAGCGTCATCGATATTCAAATATTCTTGACATACGACTATATTAATAATTTCATTTCTCCGCTGAGTAGGTAACACTCGAGTGAAGGGTTAAACCGATTTGAAATTCAATGCGATGCTAATGTCACGACAAGAATTCCAGTCGCTAAAATGTGAACAAGATGGAAGGCTCACTTGCACAAGGATCAGTAAACACTTATCCATTTTTACCAAGCTTATGGAATATTGATAAACTGGAGTCTATCTCCATGGTGATCGAGTACTTGGCATCGCAATTTTTACATTATTCACTACAAAGCTGAGAAGCTTAAAAGCTATTTTCGGAGATAATTGCTAAAAACATTTTTTACTTGCAGTTGAATAGGTATGATTAATTGCCTATAATATCTATACATTCCCTACTGCTTCAACCATATGCGCTTGTATGTATTTTGTATAATAAAAGAAACTGGTGTCGCTTGAAACACAATTGAATTATACCTTAATTAACTTTCCGTTGACACACTTATATTTCGACACGATTTTGACACACAGGATCAATTTGACGCGGTTGAAACTTCATCCACCTGCCATTAACAACCCTTCGGTCGATTTTTATGGGAAAAATTAGGTATACACTTTTTACAGACCTTCCCATTACGGTTTCTTTACGCAAAGAATTATTAACTTCGATCCTTGAAGAATAAATAGATTTACTAAACTGCAGTTATAATTTATAACGAACAAAAATTCCTAACCAGAGTTATTTGCCGGTTACAGTTGAGACTGATCGCGTGACAAAATATAAAAAAGGCATGGTCGATTGACTAGAGGCCGCATTTCCACGTGATAGAACTCATGATAGAAGAATGTATTATTAGCCAATAACAAGAGATCTGCATTAATATTTAAATTATTGAACTCGATCTAGGTAAATATCAGCAGAAAGACTATCCTTTTTCCGGAAGAACAAGAAATCCACTGTAAGAATGTTTACAATTGCAATAAATTAAACTTCGATGCAAAATTGTTTGGCATCTAAGCAGTGATGACAGCCCATTGATTGCAGACTGCCTTCGAGTGTATTTATTGGTAATTTTTATAATTTAATAATTTAATAACTTTTACCTTATCTCGAAAACGAAGCTAAATTTGAAAAAGAACTGATGGTTTTTTTATTTAGAATTTATTAAATTTTAACATTAAACAATACAGCTTATTAACTTTGGGACACCCTATATACACTGTACCTGAAATTTGAAATGAATTTCAGAATGAATAAAATTTAGATTTCTAGTAAACGTACAATTTTCAGATCTAAATTGGACCGTAACATTAGCAAATATTCACAACTTTTAATTTCTAAATGCGCACGCGTAAACTTCATTTCTACTAGCAAATGTTAGTACATAAAATATGAGCATGAGATAGTCGACTAGGCATCATGGCAAACTACGTTACCGCAATGCTTTATAATTGGGATAAGAGTTACTTGAACATATAAATAGACCACCGCACTTCAGTGACATACATAAGCCACACTTAATTTCTGCATCCATTTTACTTGTGACCCATCAATAATCAATATTTCAACATTGAGCAATTTCAAAAGCTACAGCTGAATACTACAATAACAATTAGGCTTTCTCAATTACATTATTTCTATTCAGTTTTTTTTTACGGAAATAGTCAATTCAGTTCACTTGATACATAACAAATATTATTTCAAAACACCATACAACAATGTTTCGCACAGACTAAGAATTCGCAATCGCAAAATGTGATACCGCCTTCAGGATCGATTACCCTGCATTATGAGTCAGAGATAAGTTTTCATGCATATCTACAAAAATGTCTCTTGTAATTTGATTTACGTTCAACATTTATAAGCATTCGGTTTTCATAGAGTCAATAAATTATCGTGAAATTCGGAAATCTGTTATGGATTTGTTACCCCCACATCAAACCATTGTGTATTATACTATACTATACTACACATATATGCATCTTAAGCCAGCCATAAGTACTAGTTGCGCCCCCATGGTTAGGAGGTTTAATGTGGCCTCTCTTTGCTTACTACCCTCAGAAATATCAAACTGTCGAACAACGAGCCAACAATCCCAATTATAAACATTTCTCGTGGCCTTTCAGAGTTGCATTTGCTTCAAGTGCGGTTCATTTCGTAATCCCTGCGTTCTGCGCTCCCTCGCTCGCCTGCCTTTTGTATTCTGGCGAGCCACTTCACTGTCACTCTCTCTCCTTCGTTTCCTTCTGTTTGCTTCTTTCTCTTTACTTCGCACTCGCCCCTGTTTTACCTCGTTCATTTTAGAAAGCGAGCAGGACGCGAGTACTTTTCTGCCAGAAGTACCGAGCACAAGCACATGCGGGTTAGGTTGCCATACTGCGTTACGTATATTCTAGAAACTAGCAACGTTATACAATCGAAATATCAAAATAATTTTATTCCTCATTCTTTATTAGAGTTTCGAATATATTATTACAATCTGTACACTAGTTACGAAAGATTTTTCTCAATTACCTGTCAGCCTGACCAATTTTTTATCAATAAACGTACAGTATAGTAGATTTATCTGTTTAACAGAATAAAATGGCCTATTTAGCCAGCTACACTGCGAAGCTCGCAGTTTCTGCAACAAAACGTTTGTAAGTTCAAAAAACACATTAACAATGGAGCTAAGTGGTTTTACACCAGTAATGGTATATTTCGCAATTGTTTTAAATCCTCGAGGAGACTCTTAGCTGAGAAATTCTTATGCTTTTATTCCAAGTGAAAAAAAAGGATACGTACTTACATGGTAAAGAAGAAAACTGAAAATGAATAAGTATGAGACGTAAAGGGGGCCACAAGGAAAAATGGCAAAGAGAAAGGAGAAAGGAGAGACAAGGGTGATAATTTGTTAGCCTGCGCGCCCACCCCAAATGCGCGAAATCCCGTCGAAGCAGGGAAGTGTGCATTGTTTCCTTGTTTGCCAGGTGTTTCGAGTGTTCCTGCCGAGTGGCGACTGCACCATTGTGCCACCAAGTCGCGGCAACGGCTCAACAAAGCCTACGATCTAATGCTCTTTTATTGTGCATTGTGCGCGCCAGCTAAATCAAGGCGCGCAGAGGACTGCGAGGGTACACCAGGGTCCCTCAATGCTCCTGGGGGTTGGCGACACTCACGTTGTGACGTTGAGGGTAGGTACTCGCGTACCTACATACATGAGACGCTTATACCCTGGGACGCTTACAACGACAATTATGATACTTGCTTTATTGTGGCATTCTTTAACAAAGAAATATTTTATTGTTTATTGCACAAAGCTTCTCGTATCGAATCCTTGTTCGAATCCAAACGGCAAGGAATTTAGGCATACGAAGGATCTTTGGTAAGTTTTATTGCTCTTATGTTTAATTTGAATTATCGTGGCAAAGTTTCTGCAACTTTTGACACCTGCACAGAAAGAAATATTAAAGGATTGTGATATGTATTACGTTAGAAACGTTTTAGTGTATAAATACAGTAGACGATGGTTAATGTCAACCAAATAATTTATTCACATACAGAAGAGTCACTTTCATACATTCTCGATCATAGTTGCGTTGTCTTTAAGGAATAATATCCTGCGATAAAGGAATCTGCTGGCAGAGGAGTTATGGCAGCCTTCTTTTTGTCGGGAATTTTTGGATCTTACAATTAAGATGAAATACTTCGAAACCGTGCTTATCGTTCTATATGAAAATTATCGGTGGATAATCTACATGTACGCAGCATCTAATATCCATTCGAAATTTCAAAATAGAAAAGTTTTCCAACCTAAATACTCGTTCTGGAAACATTACAGAGCAATTGGGAATGTCAGATTTTCACGCAGGATAGAATCCTTCATTTTTCGCGTCTACAAGAAAACTCAACGAAGCATTTTATGGACATGAATAAATGTAGCTAGGACGTGTTGAACTTCCCATTATGGTACAACGCACGCGTTATAATGCGCATATAATTATTTTTGGCAATTATAACGCAAAGTTCAGCACACGGCTGTAGATCCATTAACCAATGGATCACCTTCGAAGCACGGAAAGAAAGGAATTTACAAATTAAGGAACGAAAGATACAGTCCATACAATTTAATACGCTTGCACGTGAACTCAAAGTTTTTACTTCGCAGAACTTCGTTTACAATTCATCGTTTAATTTAACAGAATAAATCTTGAGATATGGTTTGCTAACGATTTTCCGATTTATGAAATGAGAATAATCGGAAATATAATCAATTAATCGATAATAATAAATATACAATATATTAATATATCGTTAAATATTTTTAATGTCCTTTGCTTTTTTAAGTAAACCAAAGACGAACGGACGACTGGCGTTATACAAACATCAGAAAACCTCAAAAACCTCAAAACTCTTGGCGTGCAAAAGATACAAAGCGCCACAGAAAAAGTCCACATAATTTTAGCAAAAACATTCCACAAAGATACTCGTAATGATCAGGAAAAATTGCGTAAATAATAATTATGGGCTTTCACAAATAGCGAAAGTGCCGGAGCTGCCTGTCGAGCGTTCGCCGTAAAATGCACATTTTAGTGACTGATTGAGATATGGGTTGCTGGATCTTCCTCTTCAAAATGACTTTTCACATGTTTTTCGGTTATCACCCTGTTTGTACATAATTATGGATCTCATTCCACGATACGTTATTTCGAGAAATTGGTATTCCGTAAAACATCAAAACTCGTTTTTCATTTTCATTAAATTTAATATTGTAGAGGAAATCTTAGATGTCGCCAAATTTATAGACAATCTTTTTCCATTTTCATGTTATAATTCTTTGTTTTTAACTAATTAATACACGGGATGATTCTATCCCTTTGTCGTTTGATGAAACAACTATCTATAGTCAATCTACGACAGATAAAAGTAAGGCTAAAGGGACTTTTTTTCATTGAAAGTTGCAATAAGTTGGCCCCCAGAAACATATTTCTGTCGTAGAAATACTGCAGATAACACAAATTTGGTCCAGCCGTAAGTTCTTAAGCTTCTGATATTTTATTTACTGTCAAACGTTATATGTAGAATCAGCCGACTGAGTTCGATTGTTCGTAAAACATACTTTGCGACTTGACATTTATCTCTTAACTTCATTCGATTAATTTTGATCTCTTGTCTCCATTGTCTCAGCTTGAATCGATTCTCATTTTGTGAAAAACAGCCATAAAGATGAGAAAACAGAAAGATGAATTTCCAATTTCTAGCAATAATCGAGCGCAACATATATTTGAGCGTGCTTTCATTCGGGCCAATTAATGTTTTCATTTTGTATGTATTTTCCATGAAATGGAAATATTTAATCTGATCTACGGATATACAGTGATCCAGGACAGTACGTTGCAGAAATAACGCAATTTCAATTCTTCCACAATACTAATCCATTCTTCTTTTTTCTGTTTTGTATTCTTTTCACAAATCACCGTAAATAATATTTTGAAGGTATGTCTTGCATTTCTCTCTTTTTTTTTGCAAACAGTGCTAGATTTGCTGTTTCTCGTCGTACCGAACGAATTATCGCTTCATACGATGGCAAATGCTAATTAAACGAATAGTGAAGTGTGTTGACCTTTCAACCCTTTACTGTATCTCGCCACTCACTAACCTTTACTGTTTAATACTCTAGCTAACCCTCCCTCACCCCTTTACAACAACCACCCGTCCACGCCACTATTACGCCCCGCGAATCACTCACTATTGCGTATCCACCCTCTCATCGGTTCTTCATGCTTCGAGCGATTATGTACAAATATACGCGTTTTTCTATATAAAAAAAGAAATGAAAAACGGGGACTAAAAATCTAGAACGTCTACGGTCCTGAACCGAAGAACAAGTCGAATTGTTATTATTATCGTCACTTATTATCAACATTGTCATTATCTGCGTCACCATGTTCGTTTCCAGTCGGATTAATTTATTTCTCAGGTAAGACGCAAAAATTTTATTTCATGATTTCCCTCAAGTTTTCGAATTAGCGCGGTGAGTCGTTAAATTTTTCGAAATGGTCGCGATAATTATTGGTTGGAGTTTTTTATTTACTCTTTAAGTACTACTATCTTTTAAGCTCACCCTTAAATACCGCAGAGCTTAGGGCGAAAATTTAACAATAATTGTGGTATTCATGGGTTAAGAAACATTATCAATCGGCCACGTCGCAACGTTTTTGACAAGAAAAAGATCGAATGCTTTGAATAAATAAACAATCTCGTTCATCCATCTGACTTATCGATCAATACGAAACTAACCAATACTTGGTAAAGCTTAGATTTTCGTAATACTACGTTTAAGCTACTGTATCAAAAAAGTATAGTAAATGAAAAAAAATGGAGAAAAGAGAAAATGGTATAATCCAAAATGTATATGCTTAACAATGACAGTCGCATGTTTTTTGTATTAAAAAAAAAATAGAAAAAAAAACGCGAAGTATCATTCATTAATGTTCCCAATTTGCGTATAAGATTCAGTCGATTTGGGGGGGGGGTCACTAACTTAATAGGAGATTAATTAAAAAAATCATCGTCATCAAATGGATCGCTTTCCCTGACGAATATGTTAACGGACTCAGATTTCTTGATGTAATGGTCGGTCTTCATCTTCCCGCTGGCGCCTTTCATCTGGCGCGAATTCTTGAGCGGCAACGTGGTAGCTTTTTCCGGGACATTGTCTTCGAGCTCCGATTTAAAGGTGAAGGCATCGTCGTCAAAGCGACGATCACCATTAAAAAACGAGTCCCTACCGCTATGCTCCGATACAAAACTATCATTGGAAGGCGGATCTTTGTTGGTGTGCACGCAGCTTTCCTCGGGAATAATTTTCGAATCAGAACTCATCTTTTGTCTTTCCAAAGGTTCGCTCGATAAACTAGGTGTAGGTGTAAGATCATCTTCGAGATATCCGGATTTCTTGTGCATTTTAGTTCTTGGTATGTCTTTACCACTACGGGGACTCAGAGCCGATGGTTCTGAAGGTTTGATATCCTGATCAATTGGAAGTCTTGTTTCAGCTGAGAATGGATCGGGCTCGGGCTCGACGTGCTCGATACTCTGTGAAAAATCATCTTCAAACGGTGAGCTCTGGGATTTAACTTGCGTTCTACGTTTATGTCTGTTCATCCTGCGATGATGAAGATTTTCATTCTTAAGTTCGTGCCCTTCCAACCAGTAAGACCTTTCCGGACAGGTATCGTATTCTTGATCGCTACCCCAGTAGCTTTCCCGACTCCTGGACCTGTGTGGACGATGATATGGATCAGAATCGTTATCGCTACATTCGGATCTGGAAACGCCATAAATTGACCTAGGATCAGTATAGATGGGTTCAAGGTTACGAGCATCAGTTGCGCTGTTGGGCCTCTTTGGCCAGTGCCTTTTTCTCGAAAGGTACCTGGGGGATTCGTCAACATGCTCGACTCCGTAATCTTCCTCAAGCCATCCAGAAGGATAATCGTGAGGTCTTTCTCTACCATCCCGACAGCAATGACTTTCATGCTTTCGATAAGGTTCGCGTGAAGGGTATGGTGGATAATCAGCTTCAGGACCCCTTCTAGCCCAAAACCTTCCATCTTCCTCCCATCTTCTTCTTTCATATTCCCGTCTGGAACATCGCTCCTCATCGTCATAACCCATACTCTCCTGACTGCTGAATCTATCCCGATCACGCTCGCGATCTCGTTCCCTATCCCGATCCCGGTCGCGGTCTTCATCGTTCCAAAGCATCATTCTTCTTTTACCACGCTCCTCCTCGTAGGATGGATGATCGTGAGACCAAAATGTATCACGTTCACCGTTCCAAGGTCTTTGTTTGGGTCTACACTTCCAATGGGTCTTGTAATCCTCTTCGTGATCTTTGTAAGGGAGCGTCCTGTGAAGATAGCGTCTATGTTGCTGTTGCTGTTGAGGTTGTTGCTGTTGTGATAATGGTTGCTGCTGCAGCTCTTCCTCCCATCTTCCATCTTCATACCAGGGTGAAGGATCGCGTGATGTTCTATGACTTGGAGTTTTAGTCCAAGGTGCTCCTCTTGATTTTCTACCCTCTCGCGTTCTATTTCGACAATCCCTTTCCTTATCTGTCATACACGAATTAACCTCATAATAAGATCTTTCCTCATAACTATATTCGTATCGTGGACCTTTACTACTCCAGGATCCATCATCGCGAAACCTTCCATTACTCTCCTCACTTTCTTCTTCGTCTTTGCATTCGTTATCGCTATCGCCCGAGTGTCGATGAACGTTACCCTTAATTGACGATCCCTTATGAAACTCCTTACCATCTGGAGACCACGGTGACGTACCTCCAATAGAACCAGGTCCTTCTCCAAAGGATTTATCCGAGTGAAAAACATTTGATTCAAATTTTGCCCAGTTTGTTTCATCCTTTGAAGGATCTTTCTCGTTCCTTGTGTCAGGAAAAGGTGAGAAAACATCCTCGAATCCTGATGAGCTCGTCTTACTTTCTTTGCTGCTACGTTGGGTTCCACTATTGAGCATCTTAATTTCCTCAAAAATATCCATCGCAACCACTTTCAGATCTTCTTCTTGCTTCGTAGGAGATTTTTTCGGACTAGGGGGTGCAGGTAGCGGACTTGAGAAAAGACTCATAAGATCTATTTCGGCCAGAGTCTTTGAAACAGGTTGACCGGAAGGACTAGAATTTCTTCGTTCCTCTTTATTCTCAGTGTTATCTATTGCCTGTTCGGACTCTTCTATGATCTCCCGCAATGCGGCGTATCTATCGCTAGAAGTTGAGTTTGACGCTTTTAATTCAGTTTTTTCTGTCGACACTCCATTAGTCTCTTCTAATTTCTCTGTCACCTCTTCGTCATTCTCCTTATTCAAAGAAATATATTTTTCAGGCTCATTGCTTACTAAAGTCTCAATTACTTTCTCCTCGTTATTTTCTTTAAGATTATCTTCATTTTCACACTCTAAAACTATATCCGATATAACAGAATCCCTTGCGGCCAGACCCATTTGGTCCTTCAAACTCTTTTCATCCCCTTCGTCTTCTTTGGACTCTTGCGTATCCATTTTTTCTTCCTCACTTTCAACTTTTATCTCACAAGACTCGTTAAATGAATCCTCAAATTTATCTTTGGACTGAGTCTTGAGACTATCCTCAGCTAATGGCGGTAATTGCACAGTCAAATTAGCCAAAGATGTTATTTTCTCTACAGAGTTCTCGCTTTGAATCTCTTTTTCAGGAGATCTAGACCTTAGCGAAGTCTCTTGTTCCTTAGGAGGAACCTTTACCTTGACTTCCTCTTCTTTCGCATTATCATCCTCATTCTCCTCTTCCTTCCGGGCTTTCTGATTCTGCTGCTCTAGTTCCAATAATTCTCTAAACACAGCGTACTTATCGTATGTAGACGAATTGTCCTGGTCCTTCATCTCCTGATCGAAATTTGCTTTGAAAAGATGCTCACTGGAGATAAAAGAAGTCTCCACTATCTTTGTACTCTGTTGCGGTTTAGTGGGAGGTGGCAGCGATTGGGACTCTGCATTTTTATCACATTTCGTTTTTTCTTCGGATTTTAAATCTTTATTCGACAACGTAGCTAGACATTCGGTCAATTGCTGAAGAGTCAGACTAGTCAATTCACTAACAGTCATATTAAGACTACCAGCTAGTTCAGCTAGATTTGACGAAGTCAGTTGACTAAGAGTAATGTCCAGAGAAGGCTTAGGACTTCTTTTAACTTCTGTCGAGGTCCTGCTCGAATAACTGCTCTGAAAAATTGAAGAGAGTGTAGTTGGAGTCATCGATTCAAAGGAATCGTCAAATTTGGAGCTAGGAAAGGTTGCAACAAGTTCTGATCTTTTTGGTAGTTGTGGTGGTGGTGGACTAAAGTCATCGTCAAATCGATTCCTCAAATCTCTAGATGGACTTTTATTCCGTTCCTTACGCGTTGGCGAAGGTGAAGTCTCCTCTCGCTCAAGGAAGTCATAATGGAAGTGACCCTCCGTGTACGGTGGTCGTGGTGGTGGCTTTATCGCGGATCTGGCAGTTGATTTCTTTGGCGGAAGTGGTGGTGGATTGATGAGAATACTTCCAGCTCCTCTAGGAGGCGGTTCGGGCACTATCTCTAGTTCGGCACTCGAACTAGATAATCTCGAGTTAGCTTCGGATGAACAGGATCTTAAAGGAGATGCCGGAGAATCACTGGTGGCAGAAAAATCGACGGGAAAAGGTTTATCCAAAGATTGTGCTCTACTTCCAGCCAGATCAATATCGAAATCCTTTTTTCGTACAGATTGCAAGTATTTCTTAGGGCTCGGTAGTCTGACTAGTGTTTGGACTGGCTCCGCTGATTCTTTCTCCATTTTATTCATGACAGAAATAGTTGCTGCTGTGTTAGGTATTGGGTAAGTTATGGGAACACCCTTAGGCGTAGATATTTCCTCAGGAGGTAAAGACACAGATAAAGGCTGATGATGTATAGTCGGGCGCGGTTGACTAAAAGATTCTTTCTTAGGCTTCGGTGACTCAGTCTTCTGCAGATGTACTTCGCTCTCGTCGAATTTATCAAAATCTGCGAAATTGCTCTCTTCAAAGTTATCCGTATTCTTACTCGAGAACACGCTACTTTGAACTTTTACGGGTTCAATTGGTTCCGCGGTGACATTGAAATTCGTCGGGAAGGTATCACCGGAACTGGTTGTTACCAAATCTTTCAGAACCTTTTTCGGGGGATTTTTCAGATGTTGAAAAAAGTCCTTCTTGTCGACGTATGGTTTTATCAATCCAGTACCCAGAGGATCCAATTCCGTAAAAACATCAATCTGCGGACTTTTACGAAGACTTGGCGTGGTACTTGAGGATTCCTGCAACGAAAATATACAACACCGTTCCTAAGAATGACGTGGATTAAGTTACGGTTAACGAAAAGTCATTACATAAAATTTATAATTTCAAAATATATTTAAATAATATATCGTTCCTAAACTTACGTTTTCCTTATCGTTCTCAGCAGTGGAGTTCTTCGTCAAGCTAGACAATTCACCTTCGTTGAAAAGATTCTCCGTTTCCTTATCAAACCAGTGAATCGAACCTTGAGGTGGACCCTGAGGAGGTGGAGTCTTACTAGCCATGATAGTAGCTGGACTAGAGCTGGAGGACGTTACCGGAACGGTTTGTTGCCGCTCAAGATGACCCCTTTTCGCGGAAGATGGCGGTGGAGGCAGTATTGGTTGAACAGTTTCCTTTACCTGTAAATAAACCAAAATACTCAAAAATTTACAAAAGTCTTCAACTTCATATTTTTATTGTTGCGAACGATTTCTTCGTTTACCGTAGCTCTATCATCTCTTTCTAAATTAGTTTCTTTGTTAAATGAATACCTCCTCTTTTTTAGAGAGACTGAATACTTGCAGGTAACGCTATTTAAATATTTTCGTTTTAGTAATTAAATATGGAAACAAGAGTTTTCGAAACAAGTATTTATACTAACGATGAAAGAACAAGATTGAGACAGAGATACAAATCGTGAAAATTCATCTTGCAATAAAAATTATATTATTAACTGTACCTTCATATTGGCAAAGGAATCTCCAAAAGGATCCGTCTCAAAAGGATCTTCAGATGATGGCCTTGGATTATCAGGGGTTATCTTATCCATCTGATGAATGCCCTGCTGTAACGAGTTCAGTTCGAACTGCAGATCCAAAAGATCGGCTATCACGCCACTCTGCGTCTCTTGCTTTCTCTCGACGGGTTTATCGATCTCGGAATTTAAAGTTCGATTCCGATGAAGCGAAGTCTCGCTACCCGCCGCACCCTGTGCAACAATCAGTGTAAGCCTTTTTTTTCGAACTCTATTTTTCACTTTCGTGCAGTTTTTGAACGACACTGTAATAAAGTCGTGCGACGAACAGTTGATTCCAAAAATCGAAAGTTGGACAAATGCCACTTAGCTGAAAATCAGCCAATATTGCGTCACAGAGAATCGCACGCAAGAGTCCAAAGAAGAAAATGAGATTTTTCAAAAATCCCGGCGAAGAAATAAGTTGGACAAAAATTTCGAGGAAATAAGAGTCGCAGAGTCGACGTTGAATATAATAATTTACTGAAAAACAGAAAATACAGGGACGAGAGAGACAGAAACAATGAATGGCGGAACAACAATTCTGAAGGATTTACTGTGTTCAATACAAAGTAAAATATAAATGGAGAATGCAAAACCAAATAGAACGAATAGTGTTATGCTCGATGTATATCAGTGATGTGTACAATACAATATATTTATGGTCGCCGGGATACGAAACGAAAGAGACCCGAGAACAAAAAGTTTGCTTGAAGACCGCATGGACCAGATTGTGTTATGCATTTTCAAAAAAAAAAAGTATTTAATTTAGTTCACTGCATTATTTCCAATTCAAAATCAAATTTTTTCTGTTTAAAAATATTTGTATCCATCACAAAACACACACACACACTTACATATATACATATACACCCCTTTTTGAAATCAACATGTTCCATGCGGTCCTGTTTAAAATTCGAAAATACGAATATTTGAGCATATAAAACGTAAACTTACTAAAGTTATAGTTATGTCTATTTTCTGACCAGATGCATGATACGTACACGTTGCACATGATACACAACATTTATATTACCGGTATAATGTTATATGCTATTCTTAGATGGACCCCCTCAAAATTATCGATCGTACGATACAATTTTCAAAAAATTAATCACACACATTTTCAAACTATTCTTACTTGCACATGAAACACCCAAACTAACTTACTTGATTCAAGTAACTGAATCGAGCAAACACATGATTAAGCCAACTGAATTAATCTATATGATTACGCGCGCATTTGACCAAAGCGTAATTATACAAATGACGCAAAACGCATTTATCTATTCCTCTTAGCCGGCAAAGAAGACCCAGCCCCCAGTGCTTTTATAAAATTAATAAAATTAAAGAATCTATCCAAATGCTTCACTTTCTCGCCTTTCAATATAGTGTATCTATATATGTATTTCCCTTTTAATTAGCATGCTGGATTTCTTAATTTCAGTTCCGGCCAGCGTGTCCATCTGTGAACTTGATTTCCCGAAGCGGCCCTAACCACTTTTCGTTAAATGCTCATAGGAAAAAATACGTTTAGAGACCGTAGTTTATATACACGAAGCTGTATGCACTTCTCATCCATTCACAGAACTCCCTCGATTTCGTGTGCGTTACAATCATCATATGCATGTGTTATCTTGCGCACAATCACATATGCATATTTAGTGATTTAACAATTTGCTATAATTAAAGTGCTTTTATCAGCAATAAGATAACGGTTCGCAATTAATGAGAATATTTGTACCGTATAGTTACTCTTCCGATTACTAATTCAATATGAAAGTAACGCAGTAGAGGGTATAATGGTCGGTCATGGTCAATATCCGCGATCATTTTCAATTATTTAAATAAATAAACAGAGTTGCAAAGGCGATTACTGAAATATAATAATCTAGATGATATATTGATACGTACTAAAGAAAAACGTTCTTTATATGTATGTCTATGTCTATATACTTTGATGTTTCAATATTCATTAACTACAGCAGACTAGAAAGATGCAATGATAGCTATCATAATTATATAAATTATATTATAAATGCGAATCCTGATCAAGCGTTATAATACGTATAAATAATTTTCCTTACCTTTGTATCCGGCGCTGGCTCCACAAAAATACCACTCGTATGGAATTTAATAGCATTTTGTTCTATATGCTGCTTCGCCAGCTCTATTTCTTTTTTCTTTAATTCGAACACAACTTGAAATAAGTCCCGCATCGCTATCACCACCTATTGCAACAAAAATAAACATTACGTTAACCATCTGCCGAATAATCTATATGCAGAATGTATGAGACTTCATAAACAAATTGAAAACTGATAGAATTTCTTATTTAAATCATACCAATTACATTGATTGAGCTAGCAATAATTAATGTTATTTATACAGAAATATTCAAGACTAAAGTACTAAACAGACTATTTCGTCCATTTGATATCTATCATATAACCAATTACAGTTGGTTCGCAACCAAGAGTTTTCACTAAAATGATTAATAATTATCACTGCGGTGAGTCAAAATGTCTGAGTTACTTTCAACCACTATAATTGGCAGAACTTCAAACTTCACTATTTAAGAATGTCATGTACTTGATATTTATGCTCTCAGCAACAAACTAAAAACAAATTATTTAGAGCATAGTGTGATTTCACTTTAATATCACTGTTACTTATATTTAGCGAGTAAGAATTATTAGCCTATGAAACTAAGTTACTAAGAATAATAGAACACTGGACACTTCAGGAAACTGCATCAAGTTCAGTCTTTGCTGAATGACCTTAGTCAACAAGTATCTAGTGAAGGCTTTGTACTCTGACAAAATGCGACAGCATGCTTTCTATGCCAACGAACGTAAGCATGAATCTGTAAGTTTATGCGTGTTTAAAACCTACGATAGAAATCTAACCGTATTTACACGAGCTTTCTATTCGTTACAAACGATATAAAATGACCTCCGTTAATAATGCTGGTAGCACCCATATCAGAAAATAAAAATTTGGTTTTAAAAATATGCATGGGTATAACGCATGTGGCACATATAAATGTGTGTGTGTACATCTATAATATATTTTTATCCAGCATTCAAATTTCCTTTAGGTAACATCATGTATACATATAGTAATGCCATGATTTACATATACATATATAATATAATAAAGCCATTATCGTCCTTATTTCTTGTTCTTCTTACGTACTATTATTTGGTAAATAAATTGATTGAAATACTTTAATTTATAAAATTACGTTAAATTATTCAGTTCCAAACTTTAATATCAAAGTATTCAGTGTGTTAATATTCATTTCGATAATTGTGTCCATATTGTTTTGTAAAATTAGAAAAATATAAATTTTGTCGAATATGTGAATTCAATTATTGCGCTTGAGATTCGAGTTTCGTGACAATGTTATTTTTGCTGTTGATAGCATTCTTAACATCATAAATGAAACATTCATTGATTTTTGCATTGCATGCAATCTTACTGAACTTAATCCAATTGGTAAATTCATTCATATACGAAAGTAGGTTGCTCACACATAACTCACGTACAACGCGTGCGTTCGTAATCCCTTTACTCGTTACATTCAAAAGTGTTACCGTTCCATTCGTCGAGTTACGTAACGTATAAAATATTGTGATACGTAAAGACCCGTTCAATGATTAGTTTCCTTTACAAGCCGTTTCTAACCTTAATATTTTCTTAGCGTTCCATTAATATTATAATTACTTTATAATGCCAGAAAATTTTATATTAATTTGATACCATTGATCAGGTAGAAAAACAATATTTCCGCCCGGGATCAAACGGGGGATCTTTCGCGTGTTAGGCGGATGTGATAACCGGACACATATGTATTATCAAAAGTCACTAATTCGAACCATGAGTTCATTGATAATTTCAAAAGTTTTAATTTCCACAATTGTCCTTACATCGTTTATGAACACTAAATACATATGCTGAATTATTAGTTAAACAAACAACTTATTTTATTCACAACTCATCAAAAATAATATTCAACTTAATGTAATAATGCGAAATATTGGAATGTGAATAGCATGGGCGTAAGTTGAGCTAACAATAAGATAACCTAATACATATCCATCAAACCTACTCAGTAATTTTACGCAATGTATTTTAAATACACATTATATTAAGGACTTATAATAGCACTGACGCTAGATTTATCAATAAATTTATATAAATATAAAGATTTGTTAAATGTTCAAAATTGTTCAAAACTGATCTTTCAAAACAAAAATGAATGGAAAAAAATGTTTCCGCCCGGGATCGAACCGGGGACCTTCCGCGTGTTAGGCGGATGTGATAACCACTACACCACGGAAACTATCTAAATTTGTTCAGTATTAATCCAAATGGTACACGAAAGGAAAACCTAATTTTTGAATTGATAATATCAATAAAATTTAATTTCTTGTAGAAACTATCCAACTATATCATACCGTTCGTTACATGATACATTTCACTTTCGCGTGCTTTCATTAATGATACATTCATTATTGCGCGGTTGACGATTTAATGACAATTGTCGAAACAGATATTATACTCGTTCTTGATATATGAAACACTAGTACGATATTGAGTACCACCAATATTGTACAAAACATATTTCTCACGTAAAGTTCGACTAAACCTGTGCACAAAAAATACGCTTCAATTCCGTATATTACTATATTCAAATTCAATAATATGGTAACCACTGTATCATGGTTATATGATCGGTTTTGAATTCATCATTGGCGTAGATAATATATGCATAATAAGGTATTCCATAAAGATTTTCCATGCAGTTGCTTAAATACATATAGCAAATTTAAACATCTTTTTCGATATCAGTACATATTTACATCACTTGCTAAATCGCGGAAGCAGTTATTGTCACTGTAAGTTATGAATAACAGTCACCGACTTGGAGTAAAATAAATATTGAAATAGAAATATAATTTACTTAATAATATTCTTACAACCTACTTTTCGTGTAATAAAAATTACACTGGGTAGAGACAACGGGCACGAAAAACATGATAAGAAAAAAAAAACTTAAAACAAATATTTGTTGTGTAAAATGTTACAATTTATCGTGTATTTCTGTGAGAATAAAACGCTATATACTACCACTGACTAACTTTCGTGTCACTGGTATTGCAATATTCCCAATGAGAGAATCCTTATTTACCTCGCTGACTAATTCACTGCTCTATCTATTTGATTGCCCGCCACAAAGTACAGCTGGACAATGACGCTTTACCATCCGTCAATTCAAACCGGTCATTTTACGTTCGATAAATGCCCAGAAAGCATTTATTGAAATTTTCATTGGCATACAGAAAAAAGAATGAAACGTTAAAACGTAAAAAATGAAACGTTTTCGAAAATATGACTTACGATTAAAGCCCATAGTTTTAGACTTCATAAGCCATTCTTAAATTTTTTCTAAAATATATGATTACTCTTTGTCCACACTTCCGGAAAAACTAAACTTTTCTCCTTCCTCTTTTTCTACGTGGGCACTATCATTGAAAAATTTTATTAAAATTCTTCAAATAAAATATTTTGCGCAATAAACGATTTTGATACAATAACGTTGTAATTTTCCTAAAAATAAATTAAATAATATGTACAAATCTCAATAGAATTTTTAACTTTAATTTTTTTAAACGAATACTTTCTTCCTAAAATCCTGTTCTATTCTTTGATCAAGTTTGAATATATGTAAAATTAAAAGTAAATTTTTATCTCTTACGCAAAAGCAAATAGAAACACAAGTAAAATTGATTTTAAGTACTAGATACTCAAGGTAGAGATCAGTAGTAATGATCGTGGAATCATTTGTGACGGTGATGATTAATATGGAGATGATAGGAGAAGGAAGTAGAAAAGATTGAAACTGATTTGAATTCCATGAAGTTCGAGGGCGGTCGATCAGTTGAGACGGATGTGAAGGGAACTGGGAATAATCTGATGACAACCTCCTATGGCGAACGCAGAGTTTCAAGCCCAGCAAACCGACAACGTAATACTATTATTTACATATAACCCTCCTTCAAAAGGGGACGAGATGAAATGTACTGAGTACCAAGTCGTCACGGTACAACTCAATTCAACTCGAACGGATTCGACTCGACTTAGTACGTCGCGGTTTTCGAGATTGATTCTCAGTTTAGGTAAACATAATTTTCCGTCTTACGAGGGTTCTTTGGTCTCCATAAATTAATTGTCAGACTTCCACAAACGGAGACAATTTTCTAGAATTAAATGTAATAAGACTTTAAGCTACATGGTGAATGTTTACCAGTCACATCCGTTTTAAGACTTTAATTTCGAGACAGTTATTATATATCTGGAGTCACAAAAAGTAATTTTATTAAATCTCTTTTCAGATTCGATTGTTCAAGACAGATGAGAAAATTGTTTCTCAATAATTTCATCTAGCGGTCGTTCAATGTTTAATGTTTAATGTTGTGATTGTAAAATATGGTAAGGTAATGAATTGTTACTTAAATATATATTTGTTTATAGTTTACACCCTAATGAAGTTTCCAAAGTCAGAAATTGGCGTATTTCTGTCCAATCCTGAACATATGTAAAATATAATGATTTCGATTAAATATACTCATAATTGTGCAAATGTAAAATTTCTTTGAGTATTTTCTGCTTTTGCAATTGTCGGTGAACAAAAACAATTTTGCGTATGTTTTCCTTTGAAAGTTCAGTGTTGAACGTATACAGGTGTTTTCAACTACATAGTCTGCACCCGGAAATTAGTTTTTGTACTCTGATGTTCGAGCGAACTGATTCAGCCGTTCATCCAAAATTCCAGATGCGGATCTACGTTCATATACAAAGATCGTTGTTTGCAATAGTCATTGCACAAGACCCTCTTCTTACATACTCTTTGCAGTTATGCTTATGAAAATTGTAGGTAATTATTGCACCTAGTACCCACCTGGCTAGCAGCCTTGTCTGTTTTAATTCCAAAAAATCGATGGCCTGTATCGGGAGAGCCAAAAATGTATCCAAACGCTCGCGAATCGCTCATATCCTGAGCGATGAAAGATATCTTGTGAACGGGATGATGATAAAGGCAATCCTGAAAAGAAAGAAAATATAAATGATGGAAACAACAGTGCGGTTAGGAAAAAATATAACGATGTGCTTGACTAGCTTCGATTTACTTACCAAAAATTAAAATCTTCAACAGTGCCATGCAAGGTGCCGCAAATCATTCGGACGCTAAAAACGTGTGATATTCTAAAAGTACGTACAGGCACGAAACCATATTTTTAACGGTCAACAGAAAAATAAATCATAATATGTATAATGTTTGCAAACTACTAAATAATTTTGAAGCTAAGATCCTAATGAGTACAGAGCCATAAAAAAGTGATTTTACTTCGTGTTAACCTATTAACGTCCAATGGTGAAAAATTGCACCAAAAACTCCAATATTTTTGCACCAGTCGTTAATGTGTTAATTACAAAAAAAATCAACTTATTCCAAATATATTATCCTTATTTCTTGAATCTTACTCACATAGCAAAAATGAATGTGTATATATATATTTCTATATATATAACTAAAAACGAATTCTAACTTTATCAAAATTTTATGAAAAATATTCATGCAACAGTACATGTACCGTACTGCGGAATATCAAAAGATTCAAGTTTTGTATATTAATTATGAAAAAAATAAATAGAATACTAATCGCAAGAAGGCAAGGTGAAATTTTCACGCACGTGTAATTCATGTTCATAAAAAGTACTACGCTATAAAAATATTATTATATTTATTTTAATCCTCGCGAAGATCGATGAAAACGTTGCAGCATAAAAAGCGTGTCCAGGGATATTCTAGCAAATCATGCTGAAGAAGCACAGTTCCTCAAGCTGATTAAAAAGTGTATTAAGGTAGTTCTGGTTAAACGAATGTCATTAATATATCAATGATCGAAAAAATTGAAACCATTTCAAACGACTATTCGACATAAAATAATTCTCAAAATCGCAGTTCATCTCTTTTTCTCTATAATTGATATACATTATACCATAAAAAATGCGTAGTATTTGCCTTTTTTAAAGAAATTGTTCACGAAAGCTACATGTGTCTATAAATAAATAAGAATATGTAATTGAAATGAGATGGAACAAACAACGATTTCATGCATAATCTACGACTAGTAAATACTCCGTATACAACATAATCATAAA
Organism: Trachelus troglodyta; assembly: GCA_030142635.1. Lineage (NCBI taxonomy): Eukaryota > Metazoa > Arthropoda > Insecta > Hymenoptera > Cephidae > Trachelus > Trachelus troglodyta. The sequence goes on along the minus strand of JARQTJ010000505.1, from coordinate 28,130 downwards.
TAAAAGTATATATAAAGTTATAAATAATTTAAAAAATATTAATTATCTCTATAGAAAATAAAATTTAGAAAAACATGTACCCTATGTTTTTCAATGGTTGCCAATTTCCAAGAAAATACATAATTGTGCAAAAAAGATATAAAGCACGATTCATTGGGTAAGTACATCAGAGAGGTTTTCTATTTTAAAATAAATTGGACTCCAATCAAAAGTATTGTTTTACCCCCGTTTTTTCGTCTCGCAAACGAAGACCGTCGATGCTGACTTGCACGGCAATCCGTTGCTTGTGTTCGCCGGCTGCCCGAATTGCCATTTTCAAATCAGCCAGCGCTGCTTGGCACATCCGGTCACCGCGTGCTTCCGATACTTCCAGAATGCCGATTAATTTTGCCTTGAACGATACCCCTTCCCCGAGGAAACGGGTCGGCTCATTCTTGACTGAAAGCAGAACACGTCTTTCTCTTTAGATACTTTTTTTCAATGGCACATTTTAATCATACGTGTAGATCGTCATACATACATATAGTCTATATGTCTACGTATCAGAAGCATGGTGAGCCTTAAGATTATTTCCTATGCAGGGTGTTCCATAAGTCCCGAACAAAAACTATACTGTCTGATTCGACGTGAAAAAATAATAAAAACGACGTCAATAAAATAAAAAATTGTCATTATTTCTTGAATAATTATTAATTAAAGATAGCCAATCAAGTGCGCATTATTAGTTGTCACGTGCTCCTCATTGGTTATCTTTAATTCATAATTACTCAAAAACTAATTAAAAAATCTTTATTTTATTGGCATCATTTTTTTCATTATGTCAGGCCGAATCAGATAGTATAGTTCTAGTCCGGAGTTTAAAGAACACCCTATATATTTAATATTGTTATCTCAGCAAAGACAAAAAACATTTAGATATCGACAATGTAAGAATTACTTACTTAACAATGTAATTATCATAAAAACACTTGATCTATTATATCCTTAAGTACGAAATTGTAAGGTTACTCATATGTATAATACCTGTTACTGTGTGTTTGCTAGGATTCTTGTAAAGAGATTTTTTTGGATTTATATTATGTGGCATTTCCAGAGACTAAACTTATAAACATATTGGCTTTATTACATTAATCGTTCCACCTTAAATCCTATTATAGTGGAAGAAATTAATCTATAGCTTATTATACTTTCACAATCCATACAAACATCCGAGGTATATTAAAAAAACCTACAGTATACAAATAAACGGACCTAACGATGTTCCCACTGTGGGAAGTAAATGTGGCAAAACAGAATTGGTTTTTACCGAACTCTTATAAATTGAAGATATACCTAAATATAAATTTTATTCAAAACATTTTTTTATTTAAAATTATATTTCAATTCCAAATGAGAGTAAATATGGAGAAGAATATAGATATTTTTATCGAGAGAAATAACAGCGAATATCTACCTAAAATTTGAAAATAAGAAAAAAACATGATAATTATGTGCCATTATTCTTACAAAATAAGAATACGTCGTAAAAAATTGTTCCGAAATTGCACAAATTTATTCAAGTGCGCACCTGCTGCCATGGTAAAGTCTATAAATTCTATAAAATCAATGGAACTGTTATGTCAGGGTTAAACCCTGATACCTATAGATCTTCGATTATATGTATAACTTCTACACTATTTGCAAACTGATTTTCATATTTAAGCTCCTCGTTTTTTGAACGTTCACTTACTACTTATTTTAACATAAAACATTTAACATAAGAATCCTGGACTTTCACAACACCGTTCACCATGTAACGTTAGTTTCCGTGGTGTAGTGGTTATCACATCCGCCTAACACGCGGAAGGTCCCCGGTTCGATCCCGGGCGGAAACATTATTTTTCTTCAATCAAAACCTAAATTAAGTATTCATCCATTTTATTTAAAATATATTTTTGATCTTATTTTATCATACACATCCATGATAAGAGATGTAAAAATAAATCCAAAAGTATTCATGTTATAATACTATTAAACAAAACATACACTACACGCGTGCAGCACATTTTAATTACTATTTGAAAAGAATGGAACCCTGCATTTTTATTAATTCTATATTGACATTATGAATGTTTAATTTAGCAAAACTAGCGATAAAGGAAAAGCACCCGTCTTGAACTAATATAGAATGAGAAGATTCACGGATTGACAAGCATTCACTCCATATGTGGTCTACGTGAACAAGCGGGTTCGGTTTAAGGACAATCTCATAACCCAAGCATCAAATGAAATTTGAGATTGCGGGGGGTCCCGCACCGAGATGCAACACCGATAGGCCTGATAGAGCCAAACGAGTTTAGCGATCGAACAGTGGAACCGATTTCAATCAGCATTCGAAAATTAGAATACGCTTTAGTGCCTCTCAGTTTGGTGCACTCAGATCTACTGCGACCCACCGCGCCACCCTGAATTCTCTTGGCAACTTTTCTGCTCTTGCTGCTACCAAGCCTGCAATCACACCACTTGTCAGAACTAGCACTATGCCACGTCCCGAATAGAAGGGCCCTGACAAGGGCAAGAACTGTATTGTCCCGGGTTGTATTTGCATATAGGGGTAAACACTTATTGGATTTGAAAAATTCTCCGCTATTATCGTCACCCATTAAAAAGGTCATGTATTAAGAGTACGAAAATATTATTTATTAATAAAATTTATCCATGAAATACTCTTCCAACTCTTTTATCCGATTGGCCATCAGCAAGCTGTAAATTTGACACTTGCTCTAATTACCTTTAATCATTCATGGACCTGAAAGGATGTATGTAATAATACAAAAAAAAAATCATTATGCAACATGAACAGATCTTTTCTGTTTGTCGTAGTGCAATTACTTAAATTTCAGGAAGGGCTAAATTTGAACAGTAAATGTATATAAATTATTCTGAGATTGGAAAATCCAATTCTCTGAATACTAAGACGTGAACTAGCACACGTAGAAAAAAAACAACGCAGAGCTCCTCTTTAAAGCATTTCTTTCCCCCTCGACTTTAATGACCGAGGCTCACGGCGCATTTGTCTGAACGTACTCGCACGCTCGAGTGGAGAACGCCAACTGTCGGCACTTGAAAATCCACGGGGTTACTACTCAGCCTTTCTCTATTCTCTATAAACTCACTCTCACTCTCTTCCCTCCCACTTTCTCCTTCGTCTTCTCTTTCCTCATTTTCTTGTTTCCCGTAATAACAGATGCGTTGTTTATCTACCTTCGTATGTTATACACATATGCAGAAGCAACATACCTTCCAAGTAGAAAAAAAACATCTACTGTGGAGGTTCAATCATTTTCGTGTAAGAAAATTAGCCATCGTGTGACAGGTATAGCTACGTATTGTTTACCTATATTTATTATTAATTAATAGGAAATTAATATCAAATTTGCATACACCATCCTTCGTATTAATACGTGCAGAAGTATCCTAAAAAGAGACACATTAATGCAGCAATTTAAAGAAATAATTCATATTTAAATAATTTATTATTAAAAAGCAAGATAAAAAGGTGACTGTGAAAACACTCCGGATTGGTGTGACATTGTTCTACCTATCCCACCATAGGCTTACAGGTCATGACTAAATACGATACCGAATTTCACAGCAAGGGTATTATACGTTTAGGTTAGATTAAATGTAAATTGAATCAGCTAAATAAATAAAAAAATGTATCATTAAAGAAAAACAAGATTGTAGAAAAGAAGTTCCTCAAAGCGGATTTTCGATTAATTTATTGCATACCCACTTACAAAGCTGCATATTTGGTGCAATGAGCAACGTTCAGCAAAAGTAAAGATTAGCAGAGAGACATGATAATTAAATATAAACAAGTAATTAACAGTAACTAATTTTAAACTATATTTATAATTAACATTAATTTACCACAAAATATCACATAAACAAACGTATCTTCAACATGATTTGTTATTAAAGTTTCGATGACGCACACTTGACTCGTTAACGAGAAGATAGGCGTTTCACAAATAAGAAACTTATAATATATTGCGGGATTAACAAGACAATCGGGTTAATAACATTACTCTGACTAAACCCCCATAATTTGTCAATTTATTACGTGGGTGTCTACCAAAGGGAATTTCTATCTCACCCTTTTCTCATTCATAAATTAAATTTGACGTCTGAGATTGCACTATTCTCAGGGGCGGTTGGTTGGTTCATTTTGCCCACTGTTACCCATACTGTTTCCATAATCCCTGTATGAAATACGAACGAACGAATATTAACTTACCATATTTCGATACTTCAGAGCATTAGGTATATTCATTCTATTGAAATAAGATATTCATGGAAATTTTAGATAAAACTTGTAATTACAGATGTGCTTGAAAATAAATAATATATAGTATTATCCAGGAATATTATGCCAACTGAAATTAGCCTGCCTATTAAATTTCTACCTTAAAACCACTTCCACGTGGTGCAATACTCTTGAGTAAGCCTGTACATATTTCAAATTACTTATATACAGCCAATAATGTCATTTGAACGAATTATGAAATAAACCTGTAAAGTATTTTCCACTCAATTAAATTCCCCATAGACAATTTTGCAATACCGACTTAGGCAAATCAATACACATCTACAGCACAGAGGATAAAATGAAATACAATACTCAATAGAGGGGATCGATCCAGTATCCCACAGCGTTGCAGAATGCACGATCAAACGATTGAAAGTAAGAACACTTTAAGTGTAAACGCAAAGCTGCGTAATCGCATTAACAATTTAAATCTCAATTCACCCTACGACGCGCAGATCCTAGTTCAGTGCATCTATAAGAGGAAATCTCGCGTTAATTAAATCTGTCATCGATCCCTCATCGCATCACTGTACAGTAACAATTCAATTATATTTATGCAAACAAGAAAAAAATTCAAAAATATTTGAGTAAAAACAAGTACCTATAGATATAAATTCCCTGCTAACGAAACTATTTCTAACCATATACCTGATTAAAACTTTGTATAACCAGAAAACCATGTGGAGGATATTAGAGCAGATGACAAAAGGGACAATATTCTCATATAGTATGCGTGTATGGTATTGTGGTGGCATATAAGCCATAATATAAAGCAAATAGCCATTTCATCCCAAAAGCAAATTGGAAAAAAGGACACAAGCAGTCATCTGTACAAATAAATAGATCAAACGAACATTAGAATTCGCATGAACTCTGCGCAATGACCTGAATGACCAGCAGTTTTATGAGTATGACCTATTCTTCTCGATTTACCCATAAATATGGATATGGCGCACTGCTTCTTACAATATGACTTTGCATTGTAGTTATTTGTCCTAAGCACTATTATTAAAATCTCTGCCTGAAATCAGTTTTGGATATAGGATTCTTTTACATTATGAGTCATCAGAAAATAACCTCTTGAACTAGCTCGAATTGGCAACTGCTTATGCAGGTAACAATGAAATATTTTTTTCTACCAATCTAAAGACTTGATCTAAACGCAGGTCATGCATACGTTTATTCATATGTATTGTCAAATATTTTTTAGCATTATTAACTCTCAGCCCACCTTCACGACGCGATTTGACTTCACCTGATGAATCGTACACGTCGACCAATAAATGGGCATTTATATGGCAATGTGCACAGAAAAATGCTATAATTTGATTTTCGAAATGCTGACGGTCTAAGGGTTAAATAGCTGTTACTGTGCGCCAACGCTAACTGTATCTACAGGTAAGCTGAACATGCGACTTTTATAAGGAGACACAAAATAAAAATAGTGTAATCAGAAACATAACCTATGTAAATGTTTATACCTATATCTATTGCAATTTCACAGTTTGCTACACTCCTAAAAATATATTACCTGTGTGTAGTTTCCCCAAGGGGGTTCCCGTGACTATTATCATTAATACAAACGACCGTAAGTAGCGTCAGATCCTATTTAGGCATATGGCAGACTGATAGCCAAAACACGAACATGAACTGAGAACCTAATTGCAATAATCTGGAGAAAAATCGAATGCTACCCTGTACAATATTTTTATTTAAAAAATCAATAGCTTCTGCTTATAAAGAAGTGTAACACTTTTTTAATTACGATACACATGGGTTACTCTTAATATTCGATCTATTAGTAGGAATTGAATTTACAGAGACACCCTTTGCGTAAAAATAATTTAGGTTGCTGTCACAAGCAAAGTTAAATATGTACTGCATTAATTTAAGTTGACTTCCTGAAAAGAGGCCGGGAGCCGTAACCGTAACCCTGGTTAGTTAAAACCGCTTTAATGACGATATGACATGATACCTTCTAGAAACTTTTTAACGAATTCTTTAAACTTAATGTTTTCAATGACGATTTTCGGGTTGTTTTATTTAAGCTTGCAAATTAACGAATGACGTACCTTGTGGATAAAGTTTTGTTACATAATACAATTTTATTTTCAAACTCAAACTTTTAACGAATGATTTTCGTATTTATTTTGAAGCATATATGTTTATTTTTAGGTAATTGAGCAATTTTTTGTAATATAAAGTAATGTAAACTATAGAAGAGATGATTATAGTTTTCTTCAGCAGTTGATAAGATAAGTATCCACATGAAAATTTGAGAATACGACTTATAAAGGTAAAACAAAGCCAACTTAAGGAGTACAGAAATTGGTTCGTATTGATTCTTTATTTTTTAACAATGTATGAATATATTCCACAAATTAATTAGATATAGAATTTTTAACATTTCGGACAGCGAATTTTATTTTCACTTTATAGAAACTCTTTAAATAATTATAAAATATCTCAATTGAATATATATGTATATATAACGTAACAACAAAAATTCAATAATAATAATATGATAACTGAGGGCTAGGGAAACTCCATCAATCAATGCACAGACTCCACTAAACGGATGCGTCACGTAAATGATATATATATATATATAGTGATTTGAACACGGGTCTTATTTACTGGTGGATTTACCCTACGTGGAGAAAACGAATAGCCAAACAAAAAAATGATTCATAGAAAATTAAAGCTTAAACGTTTTCCAAATAACATCCATTTGCTATAACCTACAATGTTCTACATTTATCATGTCAGCATATATATATTGGCTGGGCCAAAAAGTAGTTCTGTTTTTTTTTCTTAAGACATGTATTTCCATCTGTTAGAAAAAACGCAAATACTTTCTAGCAAATCAAATATATAACACCTTATAAAATGATTGCCATACTTCATGGAGTAAAGTGAAAACGGGTCCAGAGCAATATAAGTAGGTACGTTATAAATAGTAGTATAATTACTAATTACCTGAATCGAAAAACTCAATTATTTATAGTAATAAGTAAAATTTACGCAGTTTTATTAGAATTTGCACGTAATAAAACCCTTAAAATCTTTTCATATTAACATACTCTCGAGGGTATAATTGAAATGTCTGAATTTCTAACATTTAAGATGACGACCTTTATTTTCACTTCATAGAAACTCTTTAAAGAAATATAAAGTCCTCATTCGAATTTTAATACTAATAAACGTAGGTACTGAACGGCAATTATATAAGCGATTCTACCCACTTTGTCTCAATCATGTTGTCCCAAACTTATGAAACGAATATTTTTAGACGAGGTTTAGATGATTAGTAAGTCAAGATCTTTGAGGCCATAAATTTTAACAAATAAAAAAACAAAGATCAATGTTAAATTATTATGATGAAAAGGCAATGATCATAGAACAAATCTCTTAAATGTGTTTCTTCTTCTTAGATGCCCTACAAAATAGTTTCAAAATTCATATAATATCAAATGACTTTTTCTAAAAGTGTGATTTCATTTTATTACTACAGATTATTCACGCGAATCGTATTGTATATTACCGAGAAAAAATATTCATGAAGTTTACTTTATCATGCATGACTAGTTTACTCTGATCGCTGCTAGTCTGAATATCATTTATGTAAGTTCACCATAAAATGATATTACTTTTATTTTTAAAGGTATCAATGCTGCTCTATGAATTATAAGATATCTTAAAAAGCAAAACATGGGGACAGTAATGGACCCTTACTGGTCAACCTCTCACTGAACCAGTAACGGTTGAGTGTTGCACCACTCGTATGCCCAGCTGGGTATGACTTGATTAATACCTACGGCCTAAGTCTTCTTTTCTATTGAATTCGAAACATTATCATAATTGCATATAAAACACACAACAAAAAATAGTATTGTTGTGCAACTTATTATAAAATAACAAGCACATATAAAAAGTACTCTATTATAATAAAAATTTCATTTTTACTAAATATATATTCCCTTCAAATTAAATCCTTAAAGCGTCACCGAAATAAAATACAAAGGAAATTACAAAGCAGAGTAGTCTATTGAATTGAACGAAGTGGCGCCATCTCTAAACACTCTACTAGTATGAAACTTGCTCAGTTGGTAAAACAGAAAGTGTAAGACTGATCGCCGCCATAAATGTTTTATGATAAATTGATTTTACAAACGAAACTCAATACGTTTTTCTTAAATCGATGATGGTTAGCATCAGACAAAGACCTTTGATAGTTCAACTACAATAAATAGTACAATTGTATAATTAAAATAAATCTCTCAAAGAGCGGCAAAGTGCCACCATGACTGATTTAAATACGTGCAGATTTACAGAATGATGTTGAACATCCAATCCAGTAGATTAGAGCTGCTACTACACAGACACAATTCTACCAATTACCATCATTACACAATGTAACTGTCACATGTTCCTTTAATCCCCCATATAATGGATTACTCCCATTAGCTGATATTACGAAATACTCACACTTGCACGGGCTGTTCTTCTTACGTAGAGTCTGCATCAGGAGTCCCACGTAGCGACGTTTATTCGCGAAACCTTCAATTTTCACCACACTCCCCCGGTACAGGCTCGGATGTCAACAACACAGGCACATCTCCTCCAACAGGCAACTTGTCGTGACTTGTTCACTGTTCCTTATTTGCTACTCGTCTCGCTACAGGCTGTTCTGCTCTCGTTGCAATCAAAATGACCTTTGACTTATATACTGCTGGCCGGTCGCGTTCAAATCACGCTGAGACCGGCCACTTTCCAACCTTTTCGACTTTCCTTCGTCTAACGTACGTTCTACGCGACGTGGAAAAATGCAGCGGATATGACAGCTGCCTCTGCCGGCACAGCTCGCCCATGCTAGCTTTTCTCATTGATCAATAATATACTCTTAGTACACGGCATCGTCGCTCCGAGGCCACACAACCTTTAGATTTTCCAGCTTTCCCGCAAGCACTCCTATTTTATACTCCCATCCATTAGTTTTACATAGAAAAACTTTAATACTAACTTGTATTTACTTTCTTTATTATTGCAACATTTTATAATATTAATGATCCACAACTAATGCACACCTATTCTGTTAGTTCTAGTCGTCACTGATTTTATTCTATTGAACCATACGAAATTGATAATTTAAAAATAAATAGCGATTGGTTTCTTAGTAAAAACATGTAGACGCGTGTTTAAACTTATCTATGACTGACTTTTTGCACATTGCACCATATAAGATCATTATTTTATTGTACATAAATCTTATAGGGACATGATATGTCTGCTAAATATGGAATAAAACTGAATATATTGATTTATTATATTTGTATTGTTAGATAAATATTTTGTATTAAACTTAATACCATTACCTTTATTTATTTATTATTGTCAAATTTCGAGGGCATGAACATTTAACAAATTGAATATTTCATGAATTTAGAATCGTGACTATGACACCTTGTATTTTATAGTATTTGATAAAACTATTTGTTTGTAGATGTGTATGAAAAAAAAAGTAAAAAATTGTATTCAGCCTAATTTAAAGAAAGATTTACAAAAAAGTTTATTCTTTTAAATATTACCGCGCAGAAGATTTTCTTGATGTTGGTAAGAGAAATACAGCAAAATTGAGTTTCCATTCTACGTATCTACTTTTACGTTTCAGTATGAAATTGTATAAAATCTCGCAGATGTCAAAACAAGCACAACGTACCAACGATGCAGGACTCGCCGTTAAATAGCTTTTTCTAAAACTGCGCTTCAAACAACAAGAAAATGGATAAATTAACAATAATTTCTGGAACATTGTTTCTAGCCGCTGATATATTCGCAATAGTAAGCTTGGGTATGCCTGACTGGATTATTACAGATGTCGGCGGTAAGTGTCTTCCAAAAATTAAAAACATTCAAGTTTAGAAATTTCTTATATCGAAATAAATAATATAGTTTTATAGTAAAACATAAAGTCACCGTATATAATTATGTAATATTCCTAAAAGTTTAGTTTCACCAGCGTTAGGGATTATCATTTCTAGATTGCCTTCCACATTTGTCATTGACAACAATTTTATTATAGGTGATACAAGGTTGGGGTTAATGTGGTCTTGTATGACACTGTATAATAGGCCACAGATGTGTTATACTCCTGATTTACAGCCAGAGTGGTTAATGGCACTTGTTTGTATATGTATGGGTTGTATTTTGATAACGACAACTATAATACTCTTGGCTAGTTCACCATGGGATCGTAATGCAATTCCCTATGCCCGATGGATTGGATTTACTGCAAGTGAGTAACAACTTTTTTTTATCTTAAAACACCAGGACATCTTGAAAACTTTACTAATAATATTTCCAGTGGTGCTGTTTTGTCTTGCAGCAGTGATATTTCCAATGGGTTTTCACGTAGATGAAATTGGTGGGCAGCCATACCAACTACCTAATTCGCATCAAGTTGGAATCTCTTACATTCTTTTTGTCCTAGCACTTTGGATTACAGTAATCTCTGAACTATTTGCAGGCAAAGTATGCTTGCCGCATTTTTAGCATCTTCCGATTCATTTTATTTTCTTATTCCTCTTATTTGGTATTATGTACTTTGCATACAACTATCCAAAAGGGATTATAATGCCAAACTTTAAGGGATTGGAATTTTAAGCTAACAAATAATTGATCCAAGGGGTATCAATTTTAATTTTATTAGTTATTCTGAGAACGTTAGTCAGTTCTATTTTGCAGTCAAAAAAGATCTGAACTTATGTTTATAATTGTGTAAAATATTATAATTATTTTGTTCAATTAGGACAATATTTAAAGTATATTTATACATTTCTGGTATCATTCAACAAATACTTGATGTATTTATTACTATCTTATATTGCAGGATTTCAACTTTTTTCTAAAATATTATTGCTATTTACGTTTAAAGAAGTAGATTTATATGTGATATAATTAATTTCATTGTTGAAGATTAAACATCAATATATTACTTTTAAAGAATTCCCTTATTAATATATGCATTAAAGTAAAATAAACTCATGGTATAGTCAATCCAGGAGTGCAATATGTTTTATTGACAGTTTTATTGAATTACACTCGACTTTCAATAAAATCACATAAATTTAGGCTAAAATAGAAAAATATGTTTCGGTCCATGTACATGCATACTTCGTAATAAAAATGTTATGTAGAGCCACATGTAGTTTGCTAAAGACTCCATTTTATTCAATCTGAAAAAAAAATACATTGAACTCGTGGACTTACTATACGTGAGGATTTTATAATAAAAAATAATTGCAATTTGTAAAACGAATTGCATAAGGCAGCAAGTATAGAAGTTTATTACAAGTCGTTTGTACCAGTAACCACAAGAAATTACGAACGTCTTTTATTGATCATCAAAATACGGTTATTTAAGTCTTTGAATATATTCACAGATTTTTAATACAAAATAACTATTTCTAATGTAAAAGTACAAATGCGTGTCTAAAATATGTCTACGTCCTGTATGAATTCAGCTAGATTCTCAGTTAATTGTTTGACGTTCCTTATAAAAAATTCTCATATTGAATATAGAAATCTTGACCAAATGATTTGTGCACAATCGAAATCCAATGTATTTTTACGTATATTGTTAAACGGTAAATGTACAAACGACTAACATATTTTGATAGAATGCATCAATCAAAATTCCATAGTAATTGTCACAAGGATTAGGCATAAAGTATTGTACCATGACCACATACGAATCATAATCTCGAATAGCATTGATCGCGCAACATTTTCAATTTGTATGTTTCATCAAATAACAGCACATCTATGATTGTTGTAATATTGTCCTTATTTTTTTGTTGCACTCATTAGATAAAAAAAATTAGCGTGCAAGTAAGAATTTTTCGAATACTTGTTTTATACTATTTATAACAATTTCAAGCTACTATAGACCATGTAAACGCCGTATCATTCAATTTTGTACTTGTCATATCGTGTTAAATGTTATTGTGCCTGTTGAGTCGTACGCGAATATATACATGCACGATTAATTAAGACTCGGTAAAATACGACAGTCATATAAAATCTAAATGCAACAATGTAAACCATCTTGTGTGCGTATTATCACTTTCCGGTTCCCTGATTTATTTTTAGATTGTCATTATTGCAAGACATTTACCAATATAAAAACACTATAATATTTTCAATTTTCTCAATCACGTCAGATTCCTGCTTTACACTGTTGAGGGAAAAACACGATACTTTGATCCAATTATATTTAAATGACTCTCGAATGACGATCTTATACACAGATTTATCTGTGATTCAGTAATTTGTTGCAATTAATTAAATTAATCCTCTCTTCACAGAAAATCTGTGAACGTTTAAACACTGGGAAGAGAGGGTTGGAACAAAAAAAAAGCATTGTGCCAAATTGAAAAAATCTTATGTGCTCTTGCGTTTAACTATAACAATCAGTTGTCTTTCTCTCTGACAACATATACATACATATAGTAAAAGTATTATTTTCTATGTAACGTGTTATACGAAAATGAATAATTTATACTTGTAAATATTTTCTTCCAGAGTATTTTAGTGTTTCTGTTATACATTTTCAGATTGAAACTAACAGACAACAGTATAGCGGTCAAGGCCAAACTTTGAACTTTATATTTATATTAACATCTCGCTATTTGTTATTATATGTTTGTACGTAGTAACAATAATAAACATTTTGTTAAACTACAAGTGCAAATCGTTGCGTTACAAGTGAATATTTATTACCTTCTCTAAAAATGAGATCATATTTCTATTGGCTTTTTGCTAATTTTTGGCCGCTGCTCTCAACCAGTTCTACAGTACTTGTTATGATGGAAGAAAAAGGAATACAGTACAGAAAAAAAGTTCAACTTCATATAATTCTTTGTTGAAAACAAAATTTATTTTGAGTGTGAGTGAGTCGATAAAATACATGCTTATAATGTTCTTTCCTACATATAATTCGTCTTCATCAGAATACTTCATAAATACTTCATTTTTAAAAACTATATTCAACAGTTCAATAGACGATCTAAAGCTATTATATCGTTTTGATTTCTAATGTTAGCAATGTGAAAGTATTCAATGCCTTAAACATCTAAAAGATATATATAAAAACACAAATATGTATCTACAAAATCGTGCATACGTTATACAACAAAAATTATTCTATGATAAAGTTAAAAAGGGGAAACGATGCTTTCACCAGAATGAAGTCAATAGAAATTAAAAACATCTATTTTACAATACAGAATTTCGATAAAAACATATCATTCTGTAAGCATTCCAGACATACACATATCGATATATGAATTATACATTTTTATATTTGTAAAGCCACATACTTTTCCGGTGACCTAAAATTTTTCCAGCCCGGATTAATTACTTTAAAATGAATTCCTGTCTTTTCATTTAACGTATTTTCAATTACAATTTCATTGTCAAAGTAAAGTAATATATATTTTCATAATCGATACATTCAATTAATAGCTTGCTTATAATCAATTATATAAATTTTGACAGTTATTGAAAATATAATAACAACTATAACGTTATCTTGATATAAAGAAAATATTTGGATGAATATTCTAAAGCAACTACCACACGTTTTTTTTTCATCATGAACCGTATTACAAAAAGGAAATAATGATCGAGAGATGGAAGCACAAGGCATTAGGAAGTCAAGGCGTTTCAGTCTACTATTAATTTATTTTAATATTATTCCGACGCTATTTTAAAAATGAAGCTATTTATATTCATGAATGATGATAATTAGAAGAATTATTAAGAAAATAAATAGACAACTCAAACGCACTATCTGAAGTTAGCTCATCCATTTAAATTGTATGTTAAAGTCAGTTTCAAGTGAGACATTTGAATTGCCTAGCGTTGTATATGAAGATTAGTAGACGGGAATAAACTAGAAAAGAAAACCTTGAAATATCTCAATAATATATAATATACTTCTTGTTAGTAATAAAAGGTTACCAATTCAATCGAAAACTATAAAAGCTTCTATTTCACTACGGTTATTTATATAATTTTAAGCAACATGACAAAACTTTTCTGGATCATCTTTTTCTTTATTATAATTCAATTACGACGGAAGTGTTTGAAAATGTAGAACAAATAGCTTGCCAATGCTTACATGCAAAATGATATACAATTTCTATTAAAAAACGTATGTAAAAGTTATCAAACTATAGCGAAACGTATCTACAGATAATTATTTAACAGATAATGTCATAGATGTTGCGTTAGAGATTGTGTTACAAAGTGATAACAGTTACCATTATCTTAATGTGACAACAGAAGCGATTAACAATGAATGTTTAATATTTCATAATAATGCAAATCACATATAGGATTACAAAGTTATAAAAAAAAAATAATTTCTACACAATACAATGCAGATCGCATAAATAATAACAATTCTTCCTTAATATTCCTCAAATTCGAAAATTATTTCCTCACGCTTTAGGAGAACATATATCACGTAATGAATGATCGTTGCATACTAAAAATGTAAAAAATAATGTATTTTCACTATTTTAATCGGTATATCAAAATGTGGTCCTTGATCTTCGACTTGTCACGAAAAATTTGGTACATGCTCACAGATTGCATGTATACATTTATATGTATACACATATTAAACAGAATAGTTAGCAATAACTCAAAACCTGTAAATCTTTCAACCGTATGTCCGCAGCAGAGTACATTCAGCTGCTTTGTTTATTGAACAATATTGTACACATTTATCGAAATTGTTAAATACTTCGTAGTTTCAACGGTCTCAAAAAAGTTTATGTTAAAACGAAAAAGTATGAGTATAATGCATGGCTTATATTTTCGTCGGTACTATTAGTAGATTTAGATATATAATAATCATCTTAATTATTTATATTTTTATTTTTACAGAGTGAAATGTAAACAGATTAATTGTATAATTTTGCGGTGGTTTTCTGGCAAATGTGAGAGATTACCATTAGCTTGAATGAAATTTGAGCATCAAAAACATAAAAAAGGGGTAAAAGATAAGGACTAGAATACAATATGAAACCGCAAAATACAATAATAATCTAGATTCTTTTATACCATTTCTAGTAGAAAGTTTCAACAATATTTAACTTTCACTTTAAACAATTAAATACTCTCAATGTATAATAAGTTGAGGAAGATATTGAAATTATTTTAAACAATTCCTCAAAATCAAAATCACATCGTACCATTTCCCCCTAACATTAAAGAACAGATAATTGATACAGTTTTCCGTTCAAAAGTTATACGTGATAAAACATCATGAATATTTTGAAAAAGTTCTATTTTGAAGGTGGTGATCTATAGCTTTGAAAATTATGATTTGAAAGATTTTTAAATAAAACAAAAATTTGACACGTTTGAACGCTCATTGGTTTGAATTTTTTGCCAATAACACGAATTTAGAATAATTTTATACAAATTTGATGTCCCACGTAACTAATGCAATACTTGCAATAACATTTGGCTATTTTTATTCATTTTGCGCGCAGCTTCAATTATAGAATAAAATGGTCTAGTCGATAGAAAAAGTACACAATGAAGGTTTCGATCAAACATCAATTTCAAGGCGAAGTACCGTTTTTGTCGCATAATCGAAATTTGTTTTTCTTGTTAAGATTTCCACATTAATTCTTTAATTTTTAATTTCTTTTTATTACGGTCTAACATTGCAGTCCAGTCTTAACTTTTTCTTTACTATCAGAATATTTTTAAAACCACGTAAAAAAATATTCTACTGAACCAATGTTTTTGTTTACGATTAAAACACTCCACGTCTGCATTTTAATATTTACAGTTTCCTTAATATATTTACGTTTGCCAACGATGTGTAAAACACTCTAGCTCCAGTTCCAAATAAAATGTATCTACTAGATGTAAAATAGAGAGTTGGCGGATGAGAGACCCTTAAATCAGAGTGTTTTACGTTACAAAAGAAAAAAATATTATCATTAATAAAGGCAATTTTTTTGTTATTTATTACTATAGCATTTTAATTTCGATAGTAGACAGTTGCTGTAATAATGTCCATTTCATCTAATCATTTGTTATACACTCCTATACATGTATTATGTATGCTGTATAGTTATATATACTAATATGTAGTATATATACATATATGTATACATAAATACGTATAAGTATAATATTAGTTCCATATTCGGTGAATCTTTTATATTGGGAAACCTCAAATGGAACTAATTTTCTAGCCTGATCATATGTAGCTTTATATTATGCAAATCCAGAATGTACCACAATATCTTTACTTCCTTCAGATAATAGGCATTACGATTTTGGAACTATACCTATTCACAACAAAAACTTGATATCTCTTACCTTATTATGTCTACAATTTCATTTTTTGAACGCGATAAATCAAGTTCAAACCTAATATTTAAAACAAAAATTCCTCTAATGGAAATTTCATTATTCTTTTTTATCATGCTAATAGTTATTAGCAATAATAGGATATAAGCCATAAGCTCTTTATCCCCCAGTATTAAATATAGTGATTTTTAATAATTATGACTATCGAATCCTCGACGTATTCGTTTTTAAATTGTACATTATTTTTCAGAAACTCAAAAACAGAAAATGTGGTACGTTCTGTGTACATGTGTCTGGCATAATTATCTTGGATATTAGATAAAATCTACAATTCCTCCATTAACTTTTTTATATCACGATACAGACTATCGAATACAAAGAAGACTTAAGATTCTTCTGTGTCAATATTAACTAACCTTGACAAACGATACCAAGTGACTTTTATACGATTTGGAAGTTGCATTCGAATTAATGAAATCGCCTTTCTATGCATTTTTGAGAAACGGAGACGATCGAAAAAAGATCCTCTATGGTGAAAATTCCATAACCGTGAATTAGCTGAATTTCCTGCAGCGAACAATGATAAATCTAAAATTCTTAACAATGGATTCGATGCACGAATACTAGACGAGGACATAAGACTAAAAATCATTACGTAACGTTCTTTACTCTCTCCCTTGCTCTTTCCGTAATGCTTGACGTAGAGCCTGTCCACGTTTTGTGGACAAATACATATCTTAAAGTTATTTCGGAAGTGCAAAAGTGCAGCGCTTCGTCGGAAAACATATGTATGGCTTTACCTAAAAACTGGTATTTAACGACTATTCAACGTGTTTTAACGCTATTCGACTGATTATTTTTAATGGTGTCGCATCTTCTGTAATAGAGTAAGTATGGTACTCGTGGTGGTGTAGGATTTAGTACATTGCTCTCGGAAACACCCTTGAGTGAACTGTCATCGTAGCGTACCCAACCACCGTAACCAACATGGAAGGCATCGGTTACATAATGTCCCTTCGTTGCTTCTTTTCCATCATGATAAGTCACAGCAAAGAGTTTATACTGCTTTTGTTTCGGATTTAGCTTCTTTATTGTATTTGGCGATAAAAACTCTGTAAGGAAAATGTTAAGCATATGACTTAACAATTTTGAACTGTAGCAGCATGTAAATTCTCCGAGTAGCCAGTAACTTCTCCGAAGAATAAACCATTAATTTTTTTTGTATGAAATGCCTGCGTTACTTACTTCCGTCAAGCTTCAGATCAACAGGGAATTCAACGCTCTTACAAATTTTCGAACATCCATCGAGTTTATAGTCGAACCATTTCAAATGGAGAATCAGAATGACAGGCAATTCTTCCAAAGAAACTTGCTTCCACGCTTCGATTTGCTGTTTTGTTTTGCTACACGTCATACCTTCCAACGGATCTTTGCCAACCAAAATATCAAGAGCACCTTTTACTGATTCTGCTTTCTGAAATATTTATTTTGTTTAGCACTAAATTACAAACGACACTCGACGACTCAACCTTCGTTATCTTATTTGCTTTGTCTAATCCAATAGTGAACTGACCTCGATGTCCAACTGCAGCGTAAAGAATGGCTGAACATTATCAGTAGGTTGTTCTCCAGCACGAGATACTCTAGACCTTAATTGTCCACGGAATATGTCAGACAGAGGGGTGCGACCGAATTCGGTGCATCGTGTAATAGACCCTTTATTCTTTGGTCCCATTACCTATTATATTTCAATAGAAATATTAATATTGTGTGAGTGAGCATTTCACTATGTACTCATAAAGAGGAGGATAATTATACTTACTTGCCATTCTTCTTGATCCCCTTGATTATTATAATTAACAGCAGGCTCTATTTCTTCGCTTGAAATTTGATTGTTGTTCACCAATTTCATTAACTAAAATAAAATGTCCCAATCCATTAGAATTGAAAGAATAAAGAAGAGTAGATAAACAATACATACTTCTAGCATTTCATCGCTGAGTCCATTCAAAAGACATGACAAAAATTCCTCAGCATCCTCCTGTCTACCTTCCACGGAGAATACACCAGCAGAGGATGTATTTTTTAACATAGTATATACATAAGAAGGCTCAAATGCTACTCCACACTGTATGTCTACTATCGCATCTTCGTTGCGTTTCTGAGGTCTATCTTTTCTGGCCAATCGAGCACCGTCTGAGAGCGGAGTGAACTCGCGAGCAAATTTAATCCTGAAAAATGAATAGTAAATATGAAATTGAGATTAATAATATAAAGGTGGGTGGCTAATGAATAAACCCTTCTGATCGCAACTGTATAAGTTTCATCGTTAATTAGGACATTGCGATTAAACGTGTTTAACTTACTCACATATTATCGATTAATGGTGTGGCTGAACTTTTTGTTACATGTTTTGAATTGGGCAGTGCTATCAAGAGATTATAAAAAGGCGGACAGGCAAGTAAAGCCTGCAATATGCTGTTGATGTAGCAATAATTACTGCGATTTGTTAAACCCCGAGGCAATAAGCTTACCGTCTGCTTATCCATTTGATAATTATGTAGAAATTCTGCAAAAATACATTACATCAAAAATTAAAAACTGGTCATCACTGCGGACACTACGGTGAGTCGGCGAAATAAATTTCACTGGCAGGAGAATTATACGTCTTATATATATTAAAATGTAAAATGAGGCCCCTGAATTTAGAACTAGGGACACAGCCTGATCATACATAATAACTTTTTCAAATGTAAAATTTTCTGTTGTACAAAATAAATTAAATAAATAGTAAAAATCAAATGGAAACATACCTCCCATTCTATGAGCTATAGGATCATCAAATCGACTGTGTGCAGCTTCTCGTTGAAGCTTCTTAAAGTCATCGTAATGATTATCGGCATTTTGTGCGTGATGTTCATGTTCCTGTTTTGGTACAAAAGCCTGTTCAGTTTTTGAAACATTTTGCTGATTTTCAGGCACAGACAAGTTGATCGTATCCCCACTAGAATTCACATTGAGTGGATTAATGCGTGCCGTTGGCTTATTATTTGACGTTATCGCATCGCTATCTACAGGACCAGATTTAAGAAGACTGGCCCAAGTTTTAATTGACGCGGCTAGAGGAGATGCAGACACTATGGTAGGTGGAACTTCGTTTGCGCTAGTAACTACTATGCTTTCTTCTGATGTTTTAATATCCACAGTACTGATTTCTTCCTGAGTTTCATTGCTGGTTACTTTTGTAGTAGGTGTCGAAACTTTTGTAACTACTGTAGTCTTTATACTAGCTACAGTTTCATCGTCATACTCCTTACTATTCTCTCCGTTTCGTTTAACTTCAATACTACTGCTGATATTTACACAAGGGACGTCATTTTTTTCTATACCTTCGCAATCCTCCTTAACTGTGGATACGGTATGTTTTATTTCAACGTTAAGTTTCTCATTAGCCCCGTTATACTTTCCCACTGATGTACCACTATCATTAACGTTGCTCATTGTCGGTACTGTCTCGTTGTCATTCACAGATGCAGTTGTTACAACTGGTGATTGAGTTTGCGTTTCTTCTTGTTCTTGAGAGCTCGCCTGTTTCGTTATGCTACTTTGTGTTACATTTTGCACTGTGCTCTGTGTTGTATTGTGCATACGTTTTTCGTTTGTCTTTGGGGCAACGATCTTCGTTACTTCTGAGGGAGGATGAAACTGGAAGGACTGTGGTGGTGGCATTACGTGTACGTAATTCACCATACCAGGGTGAACAGGCATCCCATGTCGATTGTGATATTCTGCAGGTGAATGATGTGGATGGAAAACTGTGGGGTCTGATGGAGTATAGTAAGGTGTAGGATATTGATGATAATATTGATGAAACTGATCTTGCTCTCCTGTGAATCTTGGCTGCATATCATTACTATGAATGTTTCCGCGATTGTAACCGTCTTTTTTCATCCCTCGTCCCCAATTACGTGTCCCGGTGCCTCGTCCAGAATGCATGTCGTAGCATTCATTACTTGTAGGAACGTGAGCGTATTGTACATTGGCGTAATGCCGAGGATTCATGCTTGGCATACCATTATTTACCATCATATTTTGTGGCCATGAAGAATACATCCTGATTAAATCGTTTGGAGGAATAGGTTGTGCTGATGGCATATTTTGTATCATGGTCGTGTGTACGTAATGCGTTGCGTCAATATGAGTTCCATACTTTGACGCTACTCCTTCTGGTTCCACTGTGTAACATAACATAATCAATTGTTATAGAAATATATATCATAGTTTTGGCTGGATAGAATATATAGGGAAAAAAGAGTGAACTTCAACGAAGCTATTTTCATCTCATTTATGCATATAGATTTTTTTTAGGATTGGACTTTAAGGTACTTTTAAAGAATAATTTAAAAATTAACTTTCTACGTTTTCTATTTACTGCTGGTTCAGACTTTTAGATAAAAGTATCTCAGTTGCACAAACAAGCTTGATTTTGGATATGTAGGATACACCATTGATCATGTTGAATAGAAACAAGTGACCTTTTCTTACCATAATTTTGCCAATGACATTGTTCTTCTGGAACTTCAGGCACTGTTGAATTATATATTACTTCAGTTTCTCCAGTATCCCAAGGTAATTTAAGAACTCCTGTGGCAGTGTTGGGTTTCAATATTGCTGTAAGCTCCTCTCTAACACTATCATCTGCATTGGATAAATCCAAGAATTTCAATTCACTCTGAAATCACCAAAAACAATGGTATTAATAATTAAATATATTAATGTTGATACATGTGATATTTCTGTCAATATTGTATTTTGCTGAAATTTACATAATTTTCTCATATTGATTTTTCTGTAAATATATGAAATAATTACATATAAACATTAAATATACTGTAATTGTGTATGCAATGAAAATTATGTTAACCCTTTGCACTTGACTATACCTTTTCAGGCACCAAAATATGTAGAAAATGGGAAAAAGTTGAATGCAAAGGGTTAAATGTTGATTGAAGTATAAGTTGGAATAGAAAATAAAAAATATTTATTTAATTTAAAGTATATATCCTTTCAAGTTTCATTCTCATAAGATACAATTTAAATAGAGACACGGAAGTACCTAAAAATATACAAAGTTAATTTAATTAAACATATTAATATAACTTAGCTATAGCTTAGGAATCAGCTGGACACACTAATTTAGTTCATGCATTTGAACTCATAAGCAAACTATATATTACTCTTTCTTAAATAAACTTTATATTACTAACATTCTGTGATATATAGACTTTTATAATAAATATTAATTATTGGAATATTATTGGTAAACTTTGGGTAAACTGCAGAATACGAATCCTTCATGAAGAGCTACATGTGAAAAAAACTAAACAATCTATAGCTAACTCCAAGAAGGAGTCGTATTCTGTAGTTCAGCAAAAATTTAAACTATATAACAAAGTGTCATACATATTCAAAGAAACACAATGCACCAAATGCTTAAAATTGAATGATCAATACTTCAGCATTCATATTCTCACTCACTTATATTTTATGGATATAAAATTTGATTTACATACATAACCTTTGAAAAAGCAACCAACCACCATGCTTCTATTGAATCATCCCACTTTTATCATTTAAAAAATGTTACGTTATGTTATAAAATACTTCAATATTTTTCAAAATATATGCCGGAAATTTATTTATTTGCTCTATATTACAAACATTTAAAGAGGAAATGATAGATACTAGTAAGATAATCTCAACACTATTCTGATTAAGCCGAAAAATTAACCTCAAAATTCTCATCAAGCAAAAACTTCTATAAATATGTGTTTTACATGAAATGTATCTTTGAAATTAATTGTTTGCAATTACGTACCTCACATCGCATATCCATGTTTACGTCTATATTTGGCAAAAGACATCAAAAACGGCACAAATATAAAATCAAGTTCTCGTGACAACTCGCGTACGACTCCGTACAGTATTACGATTGACGATCACTGCTGATCACTACGATCACTACAGTATGCCGCGGCATAGGTAGAGCTTAGGAGCCTCACCAATTTTTGTATACAAATTACCAATTTCCGCCAATTAATTCGTAAGAATTCTATTACATTTTCTCATACCATTTACAAAACTTTTACACTTTTTTTCGTATTACAATTATAAAGCTTTTTCGGATTAGTGAGTGTCGTCGAAAAACTAGAATTAAGCCAATAAAAAATCTTCCTTCCCTGAAGTTCGTGACGCAAGTTGTGAAGGCACCTTAAAATTTATAGCCTATGGCGACGATTATTAGTATCGTTACATATAGATGATTGAATTATATCTAATCACTAATTAGACCTATAAGAAGAATGATATTGCTATTGGATAAAATACAATATGGATCATTAACTCTTCTACATCACGTGATTAGTTGCAACTTTTTATACTTAAAGGTTAAATTATTCTTTTGATATTGATAAATTATATAAACTCTTCAATGCTGCTTATAAATAAAAAGTGTAATGCGATTAGCTAATGATTTATATACAAATTTCGGCCGGTGATAAAATTGAGTCAATGGCATTGACTGAAATTTAATAACCGCAACCGTGGTTTAATTACGAAATATATACTAAGGGTGTGTTCCAAAATGTACTGACAGTACTGTAAAAGTAATTACATTCCTCTTAGATGCGTGTGGATGAATGACACAGCGTTGGTTACAGTACTGTCAGTACATTTCGGAACGCACCATAGATATACTCTCCTGCTTATAGTTTTTTTTTTTTTTTGAAACAGCGAAAACCGTCAGAATTAGTGACAATAAAGGGTGCTTTCCATTTACATGACTTTTGTGTCGACTCGTATCGGCTCTCGAAAACGAATAAATGGAACACAGATTTATGCGAGAGTTGATAAGCACGAAACAGTGAGGTTAGAATGTGAGAAGAGTGGTGTCAACAAATTATATACCAAGCTTTGCGGTAACTGGGTATTGTGACGTTTTGATTCCCGCGCGCTTTCCTTGTGTGAACTAGTGTACTGTATGTGTGATATTCAACATGTGTCTACTCTCATAAACTCAACACTCTACAGAGTCTTCCCGAGTCGACTTGTGTCGCCGACACAAATCAAATGGAAAGCAGTTTAGGCGACACGAGTCGACTTGTGTCGACTTGTGCCAGTAAATGGAAAGCACCCAAAAAAGTGAAGAACGATGAAGTTTCTTTCCCGCTATGTACTGCTTGAAAGTGATTGGCTGCCATTTTGAAAACTACTCTTATTGGCAACATTTGACCCAATCCGCAGTTTACACAACTCTATGAGGTTATATCTGTCATGATTAAATTATTAAAGACTTACCTAGGAGCTTATCATTCTTTCCAAATTTTTCATGAATTTAAATCGGTTAATTCATAAATATACTTTCACATATTCCATTGTCTTTTACTTGGCGCCAAATCGTCCCTCTTGCAATCTTGCATCGCGCTAATGTTAGTTCGGTTCCCACTCACATCTTTTCATCAGTTCCAGCTGATTCCAGCCAGTTCTTCTTGTGAGTGTGGCGTGGGCAGATTGCTTGCCAGAAACCTGGACACCCCTTGATTTTTCAGAAGTGAATATTTATTTCAGATCAGTGATAATGAGTTACGATTGTAACGAATACGGGGATATGATCCTCATGTACGGTATGTGCGGGTGTAATGCACATGAAGCGGCTCGAAGTTACGCCGAGCGCTTTCCGAATCGCACGCGATTTCCTTCGGCTGCTGTGATACTGGGCGCTGTGAGACGTATGCAGTCCACCGGCAGCGCAATGCCAAATCATCGAGAGACCGGTGCATCTCGTCAAAGCCGTACACTCAGGAAGGAGGAGCGTATAATAGATGAGTTTCGCAAAAATCCAGCAGCGAGCGTGAGGTCGGTGGCACGTTCGCTTGGATTACCACGAAGTACAGTACATAAGATTATCGAGGGTGAGAAGTCGCACGCGTATCACTACACGCGTGTCGAAGAACTGAAGTCATCTGATTACGTTGTCAGACGTGAATTTTGCGAGTGGCTCCTCCAGAGACACAAGGAAGATCCAAATTTCATCGGGAACATTATGTTTACCGATGAATTGTCGTTCGGACTCTCTGGGTGCTGGAATACCCGCAATTTGCAAGTATGGACTGCCGACAATTCACAAGCTCCCATCACGGTGCACCAACATGAGCGACGATTTAGTGTGAATCTTTGGGCGGGAATCATCAACGACCGATTGGTATGTAATATTGCCATTTAAATTAATTTTGTTTTTAACGAATGAGTCCTGTTATTTCAGATTGGACCGTTCGAGTTTGAGGGAAAGTTTACAACGGAGAAGTATAAAAAATTTCTCCGGCGAAACCTCGTTCCCCTCCTCCGAGTTTACGGCCTGTTCGAAGAGAATCGAACCAAGATCTGGCTGCAACACGATGCAACACGAAGCGTTCGCGAGGAACTTGACGGCATGTTCCCCGAGCGTTGGATCGGACAAGGAGGTCCCCATCACTGGCCGCCACGGTCCTTAGATTTGACGCCGATGAATTTCTTCCTGTGGGAACATATGAAATCAGTCGTTTACAGGACACCTATTGAGACACTGCAAGAGCTTCACTTGCGCATTGACAGTGCCCTGCGTTCGATCACCCCGGAAATGCTGATAAACTGTCAAAGCAGCCTTCTGCAGCGTGCGAGATGCTGCATTCAGGCAAATGGCGGTCACTTTGAACATCTCCTTCATTGAGGTAATATAAAAAATCATTATAAAGAAATGTTCTGGCTTGATTTTTAATTTGTATGAATTTTTATCATGCTTTAGGAGCAGAATTTAATGCTGCCTGTCTGCGAACTGTGTTACTGTACAAGATAACTGGCTGGTCAGATTCTATAACAACTTTAACACATAAAGTATATTTTAAATCCTAATAAATCTTATATGCTAATTAATATATATTTTAATTTTATGTATACAAGGTCCTTGATGGAAGTATTTTTTTGGACAGCTTCGAAAAAGTATGTAAATGTAATTAAAACAACATTACTTTATTAATTCATTTATTAATTCACTCTTTTTCTCTTTTCTTATTTTTTGTTTGAACATAAGAGGAATCGATACAAAGAAACTATTAAGGCCAACAAGGAACGGCAAACCACATTGACAGGATGTTCCCATCATCATTTTACATTGAAAGGTAAGCCAATCTGTGCTTTAATCTATTTTATACTTTTATTTAACGAATATGGTATGACAATCCATCTTTTTTTTTCCTTCCAGACTGCAAATAGTGAAGGCGCGAAGAACGAGAATAAAAGAAGATCATTCCGGAAAATATAACCATGGAACAAGAAACCTGGACAGATATGTAGAATTTCCAGTATCTACGTTGATTTGATTGGACAAGATTATCGTTGTAGGAAATAAATTATAAATCATAAATAATTTATGTATATGTATATAATCCACATATAATTTACATACAATCTCTATATAGAAGTTTCTCCCGATCACTTTTTTACGGTCATAGTCTTATTCAATCCAATCTGTGAAGATATTAGAAGTTCTAGATGTAAATTATTGTAATAAATAACGTATTCTTTAAGAAAATTATAATTGTATTATTTACCGATTCTACACATCTGTACGCTGCTGCCACGTGCGAGCACATTGTAAAAAATGAAATTATATCAATGTAAACTGTAATATTCCTTTTTTTTAAATAAATGCTTGAACCAAACCATTATAATTTTATAGGATTCACGTCCTTTCTGTAATCCATTTAATTTACAGCTAAGGCGGTAACTTCAACAAATTTCCCCTACTGTTCTTATACGTTATAAATATTTTATATTCTTTTTCATACTCTTATCTATACTATATTTAAGATTAAGGCGAGGCCCAGCCAGCACAAGGACATTCTGAGGAAATCCCATGGATATTCCGAAAGTTCTATGGACGTCCTGATAAGGTCTCGGGCCTTCCTGCGGATATCTTGAGGAGGTGCAAATGTCTACATATTCATGATCCTTCGGACATCCTGGGGAAAACCCATTTGACATGCTTAGGCGTTTTATGGAATTTTTACAGGAGGTTTTTATACTTACCCTAGAGAAGTATTTTTCTCAGAAGCTGTATATTAGGAATGTATCCCGTATAAACTCCAAGCTGAGTTAGAACACAGTAAATATACATGGAGAATTTTCCTAGACTCCGGATCTGGGAGGAGTCTCCGTATGTATTGGGCGCGCTATTTCTCTATCAGATTGATCCGACCATCCATTTAGAATGTTATACTATATGATGATTATAATTTAATGTGTATTCCGTAAATGAATCACGGCGAAGTTATTAAATTCAGTTCAAAGACATCGACTGATTTTTTTAACGGTCGAAATCAGCCGATGCAATTGGCTAAAATTTAATAACCACAATCATGGTTCAGTTACGGAATATACCCTTATTTTTGTACAGAACTTTACAGAAATTTACTTGTGTAATATGTAAATAGAATCTAAAAATATATTTAAAAAATTCATGTAATTTTTACAGGATATCCTGTTGATCCTAATTTTATCCGAAGGATGTTCCTAATAGCTTATGGACGCATAAATATGTATCTGAAATGGGACATCCCGAGGTTATCTTAAGGTTGTTAGGACAGTCGGGATTACGTGCATTTACGGTATTATTATTGTACAACACACATTTGTTAGAAATATTTGTTTTATGACATGAACTCGATGCGCGGTATATCCCCCCCATCAGGGATTAAGATAATTTTGACCATATCCACCATATGTATATTAAATACATATTAGTTGTCACCAGATAAACTCGTCTCTTTATTGGATTATCTATATTTAATGGATACACTTAGAATTATAATTGAACCGCGCGATCACATCGTTATTATAAAAGAAATACTGACGTCTAAATCTCTAACCTATAACAAAGTAAGTCCTTGTCCTGATCCAACAAGTAAGAGGTTGTTGAACAAGAGACAGGGACAACAATGAACGGGAAACTTAATAAAAAGTAAACATATATAATATTTTATACAAACAAATTTATTTTAACTATAGTAATAATATATACAGTGAATTTATGTACTGAAACAAATGAAGCTAACAGTGTCAACGGAATAATAATTTAGCCATTTTGCATGTACATCGTACAACACATAGCTAAAATGTAACACAACCCATGCGTGTCATATGCGAAATAAATATCAGTCTTAATTTCATCCTCTAACAAAAAACTTTCCGTCCTACAGGTACGTTTAGAGTTTAATCAACTTCTTCCACAGTGGGTCCAGAATACTGCTGGTTGTTGTTCTGTCGATATTGTCCACCGCAATCC
>JARQTJ010000501.1:0-17717 GCA_030142635.1 Trachelus troglodyta | reverse complement strand
AGGTACTGGGTAGAGGGGACGGAGATAGGATGTAGGCTGTGTGAGGATGGAATAGACACGATAGAGCATGCGGCAAAGGATTGTGAGGGGATGTGGAGTTGGGAGGGGGAGATTGCTGAAATAGTGGGGGAGAAAGGAGAGGGGTACGAATGGATACGAGAATGGATAGAAAGAAAGGAGGAAGCGCAAGGGATGGGCAGAGAAGAAGGGGAAGTAGGGCAGGAAGTAAGCGGGTAGGATAAGTTTAGCATAAGTAGAAATAAGGAAATGTACAAAGGAAGTTATGTAATTCCAATTGGCGAACATTAATAAATACTACTACTACAATATTGTTGAACTACTGATGGAAGATCGCTCAGGAAGCAAAAATCCGTATTTGTGTTCAATTAGGTTTGTGCGCAACTAGGCATCACCCTCCTTATTCTTGAAATTCTGCAAATCATTACACGAGCTCCTTACCGCGGCTGTAGAAAACGATGCACCTTATTTCTTAGTGTCACTTTTATTACTAGAGATCATTTCTGATATCTTCCACTGCCTTTTGTGCTTACGGAAACACAAATACATTTTCTTCAGCGGGTCCAAATTAAATTATAAAATGATAATCTTCATTATAGTTGTGATCATTTCCATGATTGCGGCGAGTGACCCTTTTATTTGTTTAGCTATTAAGGCTTTGATAACTTTGCTGATGGAAATCGCCAATTCTCTCATTTGACCTTAATTGAGAGATAATGTGAACGTTTCTTTTAGGTATTCTATCGCAAACCTTAAAAGAGACACATATGTTATTAGAGCTTTCCTGATAACTTTCTATAGGGTAGCTGACGACATAGGCGATCAACCGGAAAAACATTAATATTTCAGAATCATTCAATATTTTATTATTTCAACATATTAAAGACATTAGTTTCTTTTAATAAATATGAAAGGGGACTGTAATAAACCGTTTCATATTATATTAAATGAAATCAACTTACGTCATTCAATTTTGACATCGATAAGTAGAACCGCTTGTGAATCGTCATACCGAGATCATGTTTATTCATCGTGTCTAGAAACACTAACACTTCTTCTTCTCTATGACTACCGCTTTATTATTTTAGACTACCCCTTATAACCACCATCTGCGTGCATACCTACGCCATTCTGGTCTTTATATCCTGTGAGTGCCCGTAAATGTTCCATATGTCTTTTCCGTTTCAGCCGACCTTTGAGTTCTTTCTGTCTAGCAAGCTAACAGTTCTACAGTTTTAAATATAGTTTTACTTATCTTTTATGTTATAGTTGTTTTCTATTTTTTATTATATTGTAATATTTGAACAGTATCTGGATTTTGCTTACGAATTACTTCTTTTTAATAACTAATTTAATATTGTATAACTCATTTAACATTCCAAGAACAAAATTTTTATATAAAACACATATAATTATAATTTTATATAATTTCATTCAACGTAGCATTAAAAAGAATATATGGTACATATTTAGATTCATAGATACATAGTATATTTGCGCATTATACAGTAATATACGCGAGTTCCTACATCAACGCTTTGATGGCATACAATGCCATATGTGTTCATACATAATCATATATGATGATATATAATCATTTTTCCCTAAAATAATGATCATTACTTAGGATTTTTCTAAAACTCAGTCTGATGCCTTTTTTTAATGTAATAAAAGTAATAATATATAAAAGAACAACCAGGTTCCTAAGATGATATTTGTAGCAAAATAGCGTCTCTAAATATATCTGAATATCAATTTAAATATCGGAACATATTTAATAAATATCTAAAAATACCATCCCAAGCAATCATTTCAGAGCTGTTTATATACCTGGCACATTAAGGGTAATTCCGTACAGAAATTTGAAAAATTGATTTTTTTTAATTTTCTTGAACTATACGACATCAATAATGTCTATGAAAAATATTATAAGGAGATTAGCAAAATTGGCGAAGTTATAGAGTTTTGAATTTCACAGCGCTTGGTGCAATCATAAGTTAAAATGAATATGTTTCACCTAAGAATGAGTTAGTCCCAACTAAGGTTCACTTTATAGCTCCGTAAAGTTCGATTAGTAAGTAACAGAAACATTATATTAATTGGAACAAAACTATATGAAATGTTTTAAACATGTTTTTCTCGGAACGACATTTTTCCAATTAGCGCAGGAAAAACAAAAAAATAACCAGTTGATCGTTCTCAAATTTTAACACGTTATTCTACATACTATTTACTTTTGCCGGTACCAGATTTACATTGAAATGTTGAAAAAAGCATATTTTTAATATCCAAAAACCATCAAAAAGGATGATCATTTTCAATACTTCAAGTTTACATGCGTGTTATTTAATCAATTTTTTATTTACATAGTTAAATCTGGTTCATATGATAGCGACACACCTAGCGATTAAGATTCTTTTTGAATTTTTGGTTTAAGATAAGTGTTACGAGATGGAATCATTTGTGCCGCGAACGCATCGCTATTTCAAGGAGCACAAAATAAATTTAACTTTAACTTATTAAATAAAATTAATTCATTAACTTTATTCAAGAAAATACGGGGAAAGAAATTTTTTTTAAATATGTCTCTAACACTTAATAAAGGACATAAAATTTTTTTTATTAAAAATTATTATTTATTGTGTGCCCAAAAATCTTCAAAATTGTTTAAATTTTCAACCTCTCAACCGGAATCACCTCTTCAAATAAAACAACTCTTCTAAAATTTACTCGTAAGTCGTTTTTCACGCGCGGAGCACGCGCGTACACATTTTTTGCACAAGTTAAAAGTGTGTTGACAAAAATTGGCAAAGCCAAATTTGATAGTGCCTATTACGTCTCATTTTCCAAGCAAACTTAAACGAGATTGTTTTCGCAAACGACATACATATCAGTTTCGATAGAACAAAACATTTTTATCGTTAAAATAAAACACGACTTTGACGTGTATTATTATGACATTAAAAAACGACTGTTCACAAAAAAAGATATCAGTAACAAGTAAGGAAATAAATTTTATGCGAGATATTAAATTAATAAATCTTATCTTTTTGAAATGCTGTAAGTAATACAGAAGTCTTTGGTCAGGAAAGCCACATTGATGCGGCCTGGTCTGTGTATGGTCCCTTGTGTTTATGCTGTGCTACAGCTTTACACCTGGCCACAAGAATAGCATCAGATTCTTCGAGAGGAAGCTTTGCTCATCTTTAAATTGAAACGGAATAACAAAAGAGCGTAGCACTTTTATGCCCCGCATTTCATTCTGTCGCCATTATGCTAAATGCTCGTAATGCTCATCTTCAAAAATAGAATATTTCGACTTATCTCATCTTTAGAGCTTACAATTTAATATTTTTGCTCTTTTGATACTTCCTTTTCAGTATTATAAGCAATTCCTTATCTTACTTCAGTTCCTTAACGATTGTCTTCCAATCATTCATATTTGCAGAAATGTAAATTGCAATTAATTGATTTTATTTTATATAAAAGTAATTGTTGTCCACATAGTACCTACGTGCCGAAGTTCTTAACTGTTTACTAACTTATCCTAAAGCCTATGAGAATACGTATATGCATATATATATATGGATTCTCATTTGGAATTTTCCTTTTTCTTCACGTCAATAATGTTATTAGGCAAAGATGTTAATGAGTTACACACCACAATGAAATTTATTTCTAAGTATTTCATTATTACCCGTTATGTTACCAAACAAAATCTAATAATCGTCAATTATTAATTACTGAAATATAAATTTAGTCGGTAATACTTGAAATGTATATTAATCCATTTTTAGAAAGTTCTAATACCGAAAATCTCGAAATTATTGTTGTCGTTTTTCCGCGTAATTTGTTGCCTGCAGTGGTCACTGCGGTTAAGTTTGTTCTGGTATTGACTATTGTTTTAATAATAAGAAAAGTTATTTGTGGTTATAAATGAGAAAATTTTAATTCTTTAAAACCTATCATATTAATACTTAGTTTAATAGAAGAATATCTAATAAACAAGTTGCGGAAAAGTTGTTTAAATACTAGCAGCAGATCAAATACAAAAATTAACCTAGAGATTTAGTTCATTTTACTTCGGTCTTCTTGTTCTATGGCTCTAAATTTTATTATATAGAAATATTTACTATAAAAAATAAGAATATTATAAACCAAAAACAACCGGGTATAATTAAAAAATAATAATAAATATTTGCATAACAATATGAGCGATTCCATCAGACTTAAGCCACCCGTATTTTATTTGCTGTGCTACGTGGATTCAGTCGTTTTTATTTTGAATGCAGATATCCTGGAGACGATGCATCGTATCAAAAAATTATAAAAAATGAAAGTTTTGTGTTTTTTTAGTATCTACAATAAAAAAAAATAAAATTTTTTGTGAGTATCTAAAGCTGTTTTCAAACAAAAATAAACAAAATGTTTTTTTGCAACGCTGTACGGAAAGTATAAAGTTTGCGCACCAAAAATCAAGCACAAAATGGTCCATTCTTAATGAGTTCCGAGTGTGCGGGAATCATATCATTCCCACACACTCGGAACTCATCAAGAGTCGACCATTTCATGCTTCTTTTTGGTGCATATACTGCGAACTTTCCGTACATTGTTGCAAAAAATAGTATATGATACGCGTGCGGATTGGTGACTTTCCGTATTTGTATCATAATGTCCTATTCCCGACCAAAGCTCCATCGATATCGGTGTTATGAAAATTTTTTAATATTCTGTGGGCAGAATATGAATTTTGTGAAAAATTACAAACTAGGACATCCAGCCGTTTTTTAGTCACACATTTTTTTTAACTTATGGGAACACTAATTTTTGTTAAAAATCTTAAACAAAAATAAATAAACAAATTCTAATAAATTAAAAAAAATTAATGCGGGATTTAACTTTATAACCCTAAAGACAGTTTTAACCCTGAAAAATACAGAGAAATAATTTAATCAGAAAATACAAAAATTAGTGTTCTTATAAATTAAAAAAAAATTCTGACTAAAAAACGGCTGAATGTCCCAATTTGTAATTTTGCATAAAATTCATATTCTGTATACAGAATATTAAAAAATTCCATAACACCGATATCAGTGGGGCTTTTGTCAAGAAAACAAATTTTGTATATTTCTCTTTTTGAAAACTGGTTTAGATTACTCAAAAACTTTTCATTAAAATTTGTTATTGCAGATACTAAAAATAATACAAAACTTTCATTTTGTACAATTTTTTGATATGATGCATCGTCTTTGGGATACCTGTGTTCAAAATAAAAACGACCGAATCCACGTAGCACAGCAAATAAAATACGGGTGGCTGAAGTCTGATGGAATCGCTCATATATGTATATCCTTTTAGTAATATTATGATTTTCTGAGAATAAGAATTTCAAAATTATAATGGAATAATTTTTTTAATCGAGAATTACTGATGAATCTTGTGTTTATGTTTATTACAAATTTGCTTTTTTAACATGAACGCACCAGCTTAGTTAGATTTATCATTATTAGCATTAAAAAAAAATAAAATATGTTTTATGTAATAATAATTTATGTAATTTTATGTAATAGTAAATAAAATATGTTTATATAAAGTATATAAAATATGTTTATTTTAATTACCAACAAATTCATCGAAAACTTGTTTTTTTTATCTGATATGGATGTGAATGTTTAACTTTTTTTCAAAATTTCAATGAACATGTTTTGTAGTTTTAACTTATTAGTTTTAACTTAACGTAATGCTTTTAAATTATAACTTTAGTCGAATATTTAAATTTGTACGAAACCTAACGATAAATAATATATCATATTAATGATGTTTCTAGGATTAAAATCATATATTTTCCAAAAATGTTACTTTTATTGAGCAACGGTTAAAATATATTAATACGGTTAATTTTGAGCCCATGTAAATTAGTAAATAATACGATTAGTAAGATTTATAAAATAATATACTGAAACTGCACAAGTTGGCAGGTAGTGTAATAACTATAACTAAATTTTTACTTACAGGTAACTGGTTTACAATTTTTAGTGTATCCTTCACCAGCTATGACATTTAGGCTGAAAATTATACATGCTACATACTTTTATCCACGCTTTACATCAACTATGTCTGTAGACGAGCTTTCAAATTTCTTGCTTGTTTATGATTCAATTGCATTTTCATGAATACGGGGCTGAAAACAAGGGAAGCGTTGTAAGCGAATATTCGTAGTGATTTAGCGAGACTAGATTACGACCAACCTTAACCTGTAGGTCAAAGGACAACAACCGTGACTCATCATAGAATACTCAGTGAAAACTTGTGAACGAGAAAGGTTTTGATTATCAAGTTGGTATATTTCCGTTAGCCAGGCGCAAATGTCGCCAATTGTGAACCAAACGCGAGCCAAGCGAATGACAAAACAGTCAACGGAATAAAAGTCGAAAACGTTCAACTATAATCAAATATTTATTAATAGTAAGCAAAACAAGTTCAACTATTAACAAATATTAATGAATTGTAAACAAAACAGTATTACCCAAAAAGAATGCTTATAATTATTATATAATATTATATTTATAATATTATTTATTTATTATATTATTATATAATACAACGGACATTCCCTTTATGGTTGTAAGAAATTTGGCGGAATTCTACATTATTCGGCGATTTTTCGCTTCGCCCGGCTAACTGAAAAGTACCATCAAGTTTCTTTTGAATGAAATAAAGGATATTACTAAAAAAATATATAAAAGTAGGCATTTTTGATATTCAATTTTCTTTGTAGACATTTTTTAACTATTCCTAAATCGAAATATAATATGGTGTTAATAAAAAAATTAAACTGTAATGTAATCTGTGATTTAAAATTCTGTGAAAGCGACGTTCAAGATTATAAAGAATAGTGTGGAATATTTGCAGCAACGAAGCATTTGAAAAATTAGCAAAACAAGGTGATGCACGGAATGGGGTAGATGGCATGACAGAGGGAATAGGCGGGATTAAGTGGGAATAGGCGGGAATAGTCCTACAGTGTGAGGAAGATCTTGTGTTTGTCAGTCAGTCGTTAGAGTGAAGCGAGCGTGCGTCGTTCCTTTCTTTCTTTCTTTCTTTCTTTCTTTCTTTCCCTCGCGAGAGTACTTACACCCGTCGTTTAAGCATAGGTTCTTATGCTTTTTTATTCTTCCATTTCTTGGTCTTATTCTACGCATCCATGTTACCGATAATCGTTTGTACTTTTGTTCTGTTTTATCAACCCCTTCACCCGTACCACTTTAATAATGAATTTTAAAAAATTAAACAATTGAATTAACTAGTTTTCGATACCCATGTTGGTTCCTATGGACCACGTCAGTCGTTTCGATATTGCGCCGAGAATTTTTGTTACTGTGTGTCCATTAGTAATGATCACGCAAATAATACGAACCAGAACAAGACAAGCTACAGTGAGACATACAAATTTTCAGAAATCGGATTAATATATTAGGAACGTGAATTTATATTTGATGTTTGTTATGGTGGAACACCTGGAAAAATCGAGATTTTTCAGTGCATATGGACTATTTTTATTCTGCAATACGAAAGTGCAACATCTCAGTTCGAAGTTCAGAATGTGTTTTATTTCAATACGGCGATACTCATACACGCGATAACTAGCAATCTTCTGATATGCGTAGAACGGAATTATATGTGCAGGATTGTACATTTCCATAAGGTAAGTCCACATAGGGCTCTTTCATTATTTTCATTTTTTCATGAATATACATCCCAATATTCTAATTCAACGAACAAAGTTCATTACATTAAGAAATATTTTTACAAGAATTTGACCATGAATACACATAGGAGTGTACGTACATCACATTAATATGGAATGTTGTTTCAAATAATTCTATTCTAGTCTAATGATGCGAGTCTAATGATGAGTTTCGATGTAAGTTAATACCGGTTGTGCAACTTTAGAGATTCTCATTTCTGAATAGACTCGATTGAATCTTCCGCCAAGGCATAAGGCACAAAAGAGTGGGCCAAACTATATTTACCGATTATCCTTACAAAAATATGTTGCATTAAAATCTAATAAAAATTCAAGTTTGTACAACACGAAACTTTAGTTTAACACCATTTAAGCTATACAATAGTGTAAACATTAAATAGAATAATAAGTATATTGTTTTTATGAATCCATTCTAGATACAATTCAACGTGAACGTCGTCGATTCAATAGAATATAAAGTGATAAATAGGAAGTTCTGGAGAGCATAATGGATGAAAAGTGGCATCAATTATTATTTAAGAATGTGTTAATTGAGTATCTATTTTCCAATGATTTCAAATCAGATCAATCGGCTATGTAAAGTGAATTAAAAATGACGCTACTTTGCATAGCGGCAAAGATTTAGCACAAACGTGATAAGTAGTACCTGGTGTATCTTCTTAAGTGTCAAATTGCCTCAGTGTTAAACTTGGAAAACGTGTATTAGCATACAAGCACGGTTTCTCCATGGTTGATGTAGAATAACTGCAGTGAGCAAAACATGGCACGCAGAAAGATAGCACGAAGAAGAGCCATTTCATCAGCGGAGTTTCGTTCAGGTAACAATTCTCTCTATTAACAACTAAAATATTTTATTCGATATTATATTCCTAATGATATTATTGAAGGTTTATATTCATTACATTGATAAATTTCGTAAAATCTTTGATTGTGCACCATGTAATATTGTTGAATTTTCAATTCGAATGATTCGTGAAAGTTTGTTAGCATAAAATAATATTTTTCAAATCAGTTTCAAGGCACTGTCAATGAAAAAAACAAGCCGCAAGTTGAAACTTGCAATTTGCTTCCTCCGAATTGTAAGTAGTGTACGATATCCCTATATGAGAAAGCATTTTCATTGTCTGTTAATCTTTGGCTTCCTCATAGATGAATCTTCATCTACTTCTGACGATTCAGAGTATGCAAATTGCAAAATTTAAATTCTTGGCTTCCTCATATAGGGATTTCGTACTCTACTTACAATTTGGAGGAAGCAAATTGCAAGTTTTAACTTGCGACTTGTTTGAATCGGCTGAAATTCGAAAACTTGAAAATACGTATAATCAGATCCGTTTTGCGGACCTCCGCCAAATTTTATACATATCACGGCTAAATGATGTTCTATACTTTTGGAAAATTGGAGCTAAATCGGTCAAAATTGACGTGAGTTATATTGATAAATTTAATTTTTCAAAAAATTCAAAATATCATAAAATCAAAACTTCTCCATGGATTCGGCCCAAATGCAATACCAACCAACCTTGTATACAAATCTCTTTGTCAAGAACTATTTAGTCGATTATCACAAAATTTGCAATCGTTAGAGTGATAACGTCCTTTTTTTGGGAATTTGAAAACGACATAAAATCCAAGCCGCAGTTTGAATCATGATGAAAATTGTAGTCAATGAAGGTATTATAGAGTATATAGTTTGGGGGCTGTAGCTAAAACCGTTCTCGAGTTATACATGTTTGAATTTTAGGAGACCATTACACACACACACACACGCGCGCGCGTATCCGAACATTTTCTCGAAACGTGTTTTCTTGACGTTTTGACACATTCTGAACATGGTAACATGAAAATCTCGGCAGGAAAATTTTCCACCATCACATAGCTTCCTCTATGAGGAAGCAAAATGTAAAAACTTGTTTTGAAGAGCATAATCATTGTTTCCTGTACATTATTGTATACGTTTTTACGCAAAATCGTATTTTCCTTAGGTTCAACTACTCCCGATTAGAACAGTACAGTCTGGTTAGTCGATAATGCGTCAACAATAATTAATGAGCAAGTAAAAGTCTGTTCGCTAAGTGACAGATTGAATCTATCCATTCGCAAGAAAGGAGTGCATTTATTCAATGTCTAAGTCATATTAATACCTTCCGGTGTAGAAAAATTATAGGGAAATTGCGGGAAGCATAAAATATTTTCGCTAAATTAGCTAAGGTACTTCTAAATTGCCCTGACCAGCGCATAATCAGGGCTGCCGCCTTACTGAAGGTTATAATGCTTTATAACGTACTGAAATGGAGACCATACCTCCTCTTAAAATTAATTAGACTGTAACATTCCTTAACATACAAATGACCTTCGATCCTACACATGAGATATTCTACACAAACTTTTCTGCACAACCAATATCTTGGATAAAAATATTCTACGCATTAATATTCTACATCAAAGTTTCCTATACTGGAAGGAGTGGGTGTTAACTGTGCATAGAAAATTGTACACTATTAACTGTAAGATTCGGATAACTACACGAGATATTTCATGCAAAAAATTGTGTGCGGCCGACTAATAACTGTGAAATAAATTCCATAGACGAGAATTTGTACACACATTTTTTAAAAATATTTATACGGACATTCGAATCAATTTTAACTCATTACAAGATTTAAATTCTAACGTAACCTAATCATTTGCAAACCTATCATAGCAGTACATTATTGCGTCGGACTCATTCACATCGCTTTCGCGCCGACAATATTTGTATAACTAAAACAGTAATAATCTCTTAAAAGCTCAGTAATAATATAGACAGATAACTGATATTTCAGATATTTAAGGAATAACCACTTTACGAAAATTCCACATCAGTTTAAAATAAAACTTAAGCATTAAATTTGTATACTTTTATAATAAAAGTGGTGCAATTACATAATTATAAATAGCATGTAAGGAACAACACTTGAAAATTATGAATAAATTTTTACGTTTTAGCATTAACATCCCGACGGTTTCTACTGTTGCATGCACAGTTATTAATTAGCCATACACAGTTATTAAGCCATGAAGCACAGTTTTTTGTAAGGATAATATCGTGCACAATTACTTGAATGTTACGTCTGTAGTGTAGAGTTTTTCGATGCACAGTTGAGGTTCAACCCATTGAAAAAATTCTGCGAGACGGACGTTACTAAGTAAGAGTACAGGGAGTAAGGGTACAGTTGAACAGGGAGAGTATACATTTATTAATTTTAAGAGTGTCTTATTTTCCACTCACTAGAGCCATTTTAATACTACTAGATATTTCTACACGGATTTATTTGATACACTTTCGACATCATGCAATGTATATAGTATGAACAGTATGAGATGAGGTTCATTTAATTGATCAGTCGTGGCCAGTGCAGACTAAAAAATAATGGGCATGTGATACGATTTCTATACCATGAATTATTTTTTGCATTAAAAAAAGGCTAGAAAACATTTATTATATGAAGATGTACAAAATACAGTTTAAATCTATTTTCCTACATAATCAGTATAACATATATCAATATTTAAATGAGCATCATTTATTATGAGGAAAGATTCTGTTTCCTGTAGCATCAGAATATATATTGTTACATGACAATTCAATAGCGGTTACTAATACTGGAATATTAAATAATGACTATACTACTTCGTAAATTAACTTTATATAAATAACTATTGTATCTTCTATCTGAAATTTTTTCATTAAATAATTAGAATAGTTATTTATGTATATACTACAATTTTTTATATTGATTATTCAATTTTGCGTTTTTGGTTTCTCAGTATAATAAAGGTATAAACTACGTATACTCTTAAATCGAATAAAATATTTCTACTGAAAGAATACATAATAGTATACAGCAGTAAAACCCTTATTTGAATTTGATAATTAATACAATTTCTAGTACATTGCTTTTTCATGTATAATGATAAATTAAATTTTTTAAATAAAACTATCCAGTTACTTTTAAAAAATATTAGAAATTTACGTATCTTTAATTCAATTAAGATCCTACACTTCGAGAGATAACTAATAAAAAAATAATGTAAGTAAAGAAACTGATGTAATGAAAATTTGACTCAACTTAGGACATGATTTATTTACTACTGCACTCTATATTCGGAACTACATTAAAATGTACACTTCTGAACTGATTTCAACTATGTATATTAGAAAACGTTATTTAACCAATACGTCGAAATTTAACTGGCCAATTTGTACTATTGTTAACATACACCTGACGGTATAATTTCACATATTAATTGAAAGAGTTTGCTTAATAGGAATGCAATAGATCTCTTAGAATGTATGAAACTTTGCTCAAGATATAAATCATATTTTTAGCACTAAATTTCATTTTACAATTATGATAGAAGGTCACCTTACACCTTTTTTTTACATTGGAATGCTCTTATATGCTACTTGTAATTAGTAACTTCTGTAAGATCGATAGCTACCTGCGAAATAATAATGAAATATAATTATATAAAATTATATATAATCATATAAAATTGTCTATAATCAGATCAAAAATAGGTCTATCTGATGAGATTTAAAATATTACACAGATATACTATGGAAATATTAAGTTCTATACAAAAAACATTTCCCAAAGTAATTTCAATAAACTCATTAATACATAAAACTATTTATTGGGAATATTATAATATGTATATAGAATTTACATTTTCATAGTCGATTCTTGCAAAATTTTAAATCTTATTATATATCATTACTTTTTCTCAGATAGGTGTTAAAGCAATGAGGGTATTTCATAGTTTATTTTGTTGCGTGAATCATGAAAATTGTAAATAACACGGATTTGATAGACTCTTTTCATCAAAGTAAAGTGCCCGCAAAGTTGTATAAGTTCTACAATTATCAACATGGCTCTTTCATAATGCCATAAAATATGATAATTTATTTATAGTTATGATAATTCTATATGCACCGGTTATTGAAAGACAGAGATAGTCATTTAGCAAGTATTTTTCAGTTGATGTGCCTTTATTTTAGACATGCACCCGATTTGTATTCATATATTAAGTAGCTTTATCTTAAGTTTTCAGAGAAACAGCATGGTGTTGTATAGAGTTTGAAGTAAAAGATTAGAAGTTATTCTATCGCTTTGTCTTATCAAAAGGTTAAATATTTTGATATTCAAGGCAACAAAAGGAATAAGATATCATAGGTCCCCTTTTCTGACCATTTTTTGTTCTTAAAAGTTAGAAGAAATGATTGATGGAGGTCACCGAGAAGTAGGTAGCTCGATAAATCTTATCTTCGTTGGTAATGAGTGTAAGCAACTTCGTTAACCGTTTCGTTACGCACAGTAATCTTTGCTTTATTTTTTTATAGGTGCTATATGTACAACCATATCGTAACTAAATTCATCTAAAACTGTTATTGTCAGTACAGTCGCAGGCCCAATTATATCGTTTAGTTTAACCGAAAATTTAGTTAAGCGCAACGCGTTAACACTAGTGATAGGTTAGGTCGAATGGCATAAGCTAATCAAGAATGAGCTCAATTACGCAATGCGGTGGTAGAACTGAACCAATTTAAGACAGATTGTGAATTGACATACGCCAATATTATTATTATTATACAAGGATTAGTTTACAATTAAATACATGATTTTAATTCACATAATATGTATATTCGAATAACCATCGTAAACTGTGTTTTAACTTTGTGAGAAAATCATAAAATTTTATATTTGCTAGTGGTTTTTTATTAGTTATATTAACTCTTAATATTATCAAATATAATGTCAACTGCAACAATTGTATATCTGATATATAAGTCTCAAACTCGTGAGGAATAAACAAAAGATCTGGGGTCTGCATTTTGTGAAATTTAATTTTTTAAATTTGTCATTATATTAATTATAAAATGTATAACTTCAAAGCCTTTACCTGTTGTCTGTTTTATTATGAAATTATTAAATATTCCTAATACTAATTTATACAGATAAACTGTTGTGAACTGTGGGTTCAATAGATTTTGAAAAATCAAATAGTATATTTTTATTTCCTCATGGTTATTTTAAAGATTATAATAACAGAAATCAATTTGAGAGATCACGAGATTAATATTCTATATAAATAGTCTTCTCATTCAAGTAACCATTAGCCGCGCATTCTTCGACTTCGTTATATTGCATTATATATATGAGAACACTAACTACGAAAAAGATAAAATTACTAAAATTGTGTGTAGAAATATTCAGTATAAAATAAATATTCAATTGCAAACATTACAGATTCAAATAAATCGGAACTAATTAAGTTTTACACTGTCCATTTTTATTCGAAAGAATGCAACATGTTTAAAGATACAAAATGACTTAGAAGTTGACATACCTATAAATAAGTATTAGTTATTGTTTTATTTACTAAGTTTAAAACTATGGAATATATGTAGTAAATGGTACAAACGTAAATATAAATACTCATATTTGCCATACTTAATTAGTTTTCATAGTTTTCCAAGCTTTACTTTTGTATTTGCGT
The DNA here is from genome assembly GCA_030142635.1 of Trachelus troglodyta. Lineage (NCBI taxonomy): Eukaryota > Metazoa > Arthropoda > Insecta > Hymenoptera > Cephidae > Trachelus > Trachelus troglodyta. Next base: position 3,388 of record JARQTJ010000501.1, on the reverse strand, counting down.
ACTTTTTTCCCCTTTACATACCATTTAATGAAGAAATAATATACATATACCACAAATTATATCTTTTGGACCCTTAACTACACAGACCTCACTAATTTTACTTTTAACCCTCCTGTCGAATTGATTTCTACGGAAATTTTTGATAAACTTAAAAACCTATTACAAACTTATTATTTAATACCTAATAAGAGGAAAGCAATGTAAAACTCTCTTTACTCTTGAACTATTTTATTGCATTTTATGCAGATTAAGGTCTGACAGACCTCACCGTGTAAACTATGTTCCTAAATTCGAACCTGTGTACTTAACAATTAATATAATCTGTCGAAACTGTGAGGCTCCATTGTGGTTCACTGGGAGACGTTTCTTTAGCAACAGTTTTCGGATCTTTCAAAATAGACTGTTTACTATATTACATTAAATCTTTATTTTCAAGTAGTAAGCTCTACTGTTATCACTCTGATTTTACTGAATAGGTCTACTAACAATAAGTAAAATCTTCCTTTAACTGGCCTATTTGAAAATCAAATCTTGAAAGTTTGTTTGTATAAAATGGCAATGTTTTTGAAAAATGTTATAAAATTGTTACAAATAATTATATAATTAATAATAAATAGACAATTTGATAATTTTTTGTACAAGAAGCGATTTTATATCGGAAATATCATTTGTATATGAACGTTTGATATTGATTCTACCGAGATATTTGATTGAAATACTCATTGCTCATTAATGAAAATGACTTTTATGAAGATCTTATAAATCTAAGAAACATAATAATATTTATAAATGTTGCATTCATTAGTATTATTCACTCAAACAAATGATAAATTATCTATAAGATTTTCCATAGAGAATTTTATTTTCTAGATTAACTGGAGATACAACCTAATTTTAACAAACTATTTAACACATTAGAGTCAAATAATACGTAAATAACATTACCCATACAATGGAGCCGAAAACAATTCTCTAAGTGTATCTAGTCGGTCCACGTGTATAATATATTTTGGAGATATCATTTTCGTACGAGTTGAGTAAAGAAGCCCCGAAAACTACACCATTTTACTTGTGAATAGTCTATGCATAGGTGAAGTGGATGAAATGCTAGATGGACGGAGTTATCCATACGTGTGTGTATTTATATGTATATATTGATCTTCTCGTGTGCGTCTGATCATCGTCGGAGACCGCTGACCGCGGAGATAACGCCTTGACCCGTTACAAGTCCCGAGCACCATATGAATGCCTTCACTGTCTGTTTCTACGCGTACGGGCTCAATCCAAATATGCAGCCCTTTACATCGTCTTTCAACCAACTACTCTGTAGACAGAAGGAGCTCCACTCACCTTCTGTGTGCCCTTCTGCATTAGACTTGTATCTGTAATCAAATGTCCTAACGCACAGTTTGATTTCTCGCCATTCCTTTGCAATATCCACCACTATACAACCTATAATCAAATCATGATATCAGATTTCAATTTTGATTAATGAAAAATTGTATTTCTGCGCTACTTAACGTTTTTAAATTAACTCTAGATATAGACACATCATCTAAGATGCAGATTTGCGGTTTGCGGCAAAACGATGTACGATTTCGAAATCTGATGTGACAACCATTTAATAATTCTTTATCGTGCATTGAATGAGCATATTATTATTTTTATTTTAAATTTCATTCACAAAAAAATTACTTTTATTCCTTCAAATGATATAAAGAAAAGTTAAATTCAAATATGGTGGACCAAGAAAAATTAATAGAAATAAAAAAAAGAAATTTGGGGTTAGTGTTCATATTAAGGGAGATATTTACGTTTAAAATTTGGACATTATTTTACAGTTTTCCGATAGCTTCGTGCAAAAGCTTCGCACGGAACGTACAATTCGAAATTGTTTTGAGGCACCCGTTCAGTCAGACATGCCTAAAACATATTGCGACGTTATTTTTATTATAAGTTGGAAATGTACATATTCATGGTCCTTGCGTTTGGAGTCTACGTGTTACTCGCCGTAAATTTTAGAGTCTACGTGTTTCTGATTGTAACTTTTGGAGAAGTACGTATATCTCGTCATAGATTTTGGAGTTCAAATTTCTAAATTATGAGGTCTACTTCAGCAACGAACACCAAGATTCCGAAGACCACGACGAGAAACTCGTGCAGGATCGAGAATATGTTATGAAAATAAATACGAGAAAAAAGCTAGACAAAAGCACAGGAAAAGAAACAGGAAAATGCATGAAGAAATTTACGTATAACTTATATACAGTGAGTGCAAAAAGTATTCGTACGCCTTGCGATTTTCAAGGAAGTATATGTTTTTAAACTGGTACGATAGGTTTGGCAAGAAATAAGCAATAACGTAGTATTTTTTAGGGATGTATTTACTAATATTTATGAAAAAAGAAAATAGAACTGCTAAAAACAGACACAACAAGTATTCGTACAGCTTTGATGTCCCCGGAAAAAATAAATACGAAATAAATTAATACTTACAAGGAAACCTTGGTAGGTGTTCGCCTCCGATTTTTTTCTTTTTCACATATTTTGTAGTACTCGAAAAATTAAGCGACACGTGTTTTTTCTGATCGACCCTATTGAATTTTTGGAGGTGAAAATCACTTCCGAAAATTTGGATACTAAACAACACCCACTTAATTATTTCACATATAAAAGCGGTATTTTTCACAATGAAACCAATTGGAAAAATATCATCACAATGAGAGATCAAAAATGTGATTTTCTCAAATTTGTCGAATAATTTTTAGGGGGGTAAACGACCCCAAAATTATTTTTCATTATACAAAATCGTCATAAGTGCAATTTACTGTTGGTAAGTTTTCTTAAAATATAGGAACCTGTATTACATAAATTTACATTATCAGAAGTACGCGTTACATTAGGAAAATGTGCGTTACCAACCAATTATTATAACAAATAGATTATAAGACCAGCAAGCATTATCAGACTCTATTATTCATTATATATGGTACAGTAATAATACTCTTTGAAGAAATGCTTAAAACACAAGAATTTTTGCACCACGGATTTATTGCCATGTTTAAAACTAGATAACTGTTTGTTTCACCGTAGAAAAGATGAAACTGATGAAATTGAACGTCTAACTCAACCACGTTTAAAACAACAGTGACCGATTTTTCACAATCAGTCAATCTTCTCTCTATAGATAAAGATGCATGGGTCGACGAAATCACTCCGCAGCAACGTCTAATTTTATGCATTGTGACGTTGCAAAATTGTCGTCACGATATCAAGGGTTAGCTCTCGCTTTTTCAGGTGTATCGCATTACCGCCACGTACTCTAAACACCATCACGGCAACACAGTCCATGGGTCCTACTAAAATTTCTTGTGTTTCGCATAAATTG
>JARQTJ010000496.1:11608-34128 GCA_030142635.1 Trachelus troglodyta | reverse complement strand
ACGGATACGATGTGAAAGGAATCTGGACACCCTGAATCTATTCACGTATTACCGAATCGTTTGTTATCGTCGCCCACCCGCTAGAGAATAATTTCAACCTGCCTGACGCTGTACCTACAATTGTCGGACGATGGTTGCTCGTCTCCTGGCGACGAAATGGTTTCTTCGCATCCGTGCTCGAACTCGACTGACGGATTCCACTTGACCATGGCTGGCACTTGACCATGGATGCCCGCTCGACGTCGTTGGTCGACTTCTGTACGTCGATTGACGCGGCGGGCCCTTCGCGTTTTTTGCTCGCTTTCGCGCGATATTTTGGTGCGAAGTCCTTGCCGGAGGTTTGAGTTCCTTCGCCGTCTTCTCGAGATTCTTCGCCGTCTTTATCTTCTATTCCAAGTCTACGCCGAATAACCATTCGTCCACCGAAGTATTAGACAATGTCGTTTTTAAAGATGAGTTTAAGTTGGCCAGAATTAAATTCTTTCTGGCGAGAGAGTCCTCTCGATGAATTGACGCGAGTATTCTTCCTTCGTCGCTTAATGCTTCCAACAACTTGATTTTTTGAGGATTGTCGATCTTCAGCGTTATCGAAATAGATTTACCGATAGTTGCTAGGCGAGCGGCTACTCGTTCTTGTTTATCGACGATTCGTTTGTCCCTTTTTATCGACGTTTCTTGGACGGATGCGATGATCTCTGTGTTCAGTTTTGGAACAATGATGCAGCTGCAATTTTCCGGAACTAGATATTTTTCTAAAAGTCTTGCCCCTTCTTCTTCCGGTAGTCCGTTCTGTATAATCTCCGCCCAGCGCAGCACTACATCTTTATATACCGCAGCATCGGTTTTCATGCTCAATTCGAGCCGAGCACACATCACGTGTAATATCTCCGGTTGTAGATCCATCTCATGTTCTGGAACTGTATTTATTACCATCTCTTCTTCTTCTGTCGGCTTCGTTACTGCCGTCTTTTCCACTTGACGAGGGACTTTGTCAATCATCACCTCTTCCCTGCCGCTCGTATTATTGTTGTCCGGCGTCCTTTCTTGGTTTCCGTTCTCCGTTAGATCCAGTTGTTGAATGTCCGATGTCGAACGATTCAACTGAGGTCGAGACCTCGAATGCCTTCCTCTCAAATTTTTTGAAGTCGATCGTCTCGATGACTGTCGAGATCTCGAGCGCCTTGCCGATTGCTGAGAATACGAACGTCTCGTCGAATATCGAGGTCGTGGCGAATCCCCTGAGATCGAGCGTTTACCTGAAAAAAAAACCTTGTTTTCATTGTTGCGTTCCATCTATTTTCTGTGTCCCGTGTATCGGTTACATCGGAAGAAGCGCCTGACGACTCGCGAGGGTCAAACCCTCGTCGTCGTGCCGCGTACCATTCTCCTTCGTCAAACGAAGGCGTGAGATCTGGAAAGCGCCAGAACACACTGTGTTTACTGATAAAATCAGAGGCACATCCAATTAACATTGGATTGGTACGCGGTACATGAATTTCCAAGAGATTCACGCGGCGGGACGTCATATGTCTTTTCGTCACACGAATTTAGAGGCTAGACCTCTACTTACGGCGTCCTTCTTTTTCTCGTTCCAAATCTTTCTCCAGTCGATCGATTCTTTTACGTAAACTTCGATTCTCCTTATCCTCGTCCTCCGAACGCCTTCTCTTCTTACTTTTCTTGCCCATGATGCTTAAATTTCTTCTTTATTGCAAACTACGTGTGAAGACGCTTACACAAAGCGAAAGAATGAAGATCGACGCGGTCGCGAGCGGGAACCGCGGAGTCTAGGGATATTTTGTTTCCCTAGCTTTGAAACTTTGTGGAGACACTAAACAAGTGAGGGTACTACACATATGATCTCGAGAAAAAGGCGCGAAATACAATCACTCTCTTATTGTCGTTCTATTATAACTCAGTGCTATTTTTATTTATTGTATTGCATAAACTGTATGCTGTACGCACAGAGGATCAGGGAGGGAGGGAATCATGGAAAGTTCTAGAAGCTTTCCCGGGGCGTGACTTACAAGATAATCAAGGTCAGCTCGATGACGTCACTCTAGGAATTTGCGCGGTTTCAATGACGTCAATTTAACATGGACACGAACGTTCTCAAAGGGTTTGTAAATGTCGGTGTAGGAATGTTTGTCCAGAACCAGTCTTGTGTTACTACTTTTATTATGCCAACGAGGAGTAATGTTGCCCGAAATATGTATGTGCATACTAGAGTCAAAATGTTGCGCCTACTTTCCACCTCAAACTTAGCAGTTTGTGAGGTTTTATAGGATCACGATAGAACTTTTTTTTTGTATGTAAATTGTGCTCCTACATTTTACCTCAAATAGGCAGATATTGGACAATTTGCCACATTTAAAAAAGGAGCTCACAGAAATGAGAGATCTTAGATTTATCCTTTCCATATGAAGCACAAGATAATTGAGACGAAAGATCCATTTGAAATTTACAATTAATCATTCGCAATAACAAGATATGTAAATATCAGCTTTGGCGTAGTCTCATTTACCTGCGTGATATTCATATAAGCAAGCCGCAAGTTGAAACTTGCAATTTGCTTCCTTCGAATCGTAAGTAGTGTACGAAGTCCTTATATGAGGAAGCATTTTCATCTTTTTTAATCTTTGGCTTCCTCATAGATGAATCTTCATCTACTACCGACGATTCAGAGGAAGCAAATTGCAAAATTTAAATTCTTGGCTTCCTCACATAGGGACTTCGTACACCACTCACGATTCGAAGGAAGCAAATTGCAATTTTCAATTTGCGGCTTGTTTAACATGAATCCCCATGCCTCTCACAACTTGGGGTGCTTCATACTGTAGAGAACGCATGTAAGGATAAATATCTTGCATGATCTCTTCGAGCCTAATATTTTTGAATAGGCTGAAATACAAAATCTTGAATATATGTATAATCAAATCCGTTGTGCCGATCTCGGCCAAATTTGAGGCATTTCATGGCTAAATGATGTTCTATACTTTTGGAAAATTGGAGCTCAATCGGTCAAGGTTGACGGGAGTTATATTAATAAATTCAATTTTTCCAAAAATTCAAAATATCATAAAAACAAAACTAACTTGATGGATTCGGCCCAAATGCAATACCAACCAACCTTGGATAAAAATTTCTTCATCAAGAACTATTTAGATGATTATCACAAAATTTTCGATCGCTAGAATGATAACGTCCTTTTTTTGGGGAATTTGAAAACGACTAAAAATCCGAGCCGCAGGTTGAATCATGACGAAAATTATAGTCAATGAAGGTACTATAGAGCTGCACATGCCTGCAAAATTTGGGGGCTGTAGCTAAAACTTTTCTCGAGTTATACACGTTTGAATTTTGGGAGGCCATTACACACACACACACGCGCGCGCGCGCGCACGCACGCACGCACATACCCACGCGCGCGCACATCCGGACATTTTCTCCAAACGTGTTCTCCCAAGGTTTTGGCACATTCTGAACATGGTGACATGAAAATCTCGGCAGGAAAATTATCCACCGTCAAATTTAAATGGTTTTCACTTAAAAACTAAGCACTTCTCAACAAAAGGAAGGTCATTTTGATGATCAGCGGTGCTTCCAGAACATCGCTGTACCCAGTTAGTAAGACAATTTAGGGACACCCTAAATTGTCCAGCGGGGTTATATACGCTTTCCGTTCCTCTAAAGGTTAATTAGTACATAATATTTATTTTGTCTACACAATAATGAAGTTAGGTATAATTAATTGATAAATGATTGTGTAAATTAAATCAGCTTATCTACTTTTTTCCTAAGCGTATTATCACATATTATCAAAGATTTAAAAAACAGAAACGTCTTGAAATTTAATTAAAATACATGATAAGCAAAGATAAGCATTGAGATCTCGATAAATAACTAGTAAAACAAATAGTCATTAAGTAAGAGTTCGTGTGCATTACATTCCAATTCTGATAGTCGAAATAAAAGGTCATGATGTTTAATTGGAATTTACTCTTAAGGGGGTATTCTGGTCTAGAGGCATAAATTTTGAGACCCGCCTAAGAGAAAATGGAAACAATTTTTTTTGCAAAATGGTGGCTCTCTAAAAGAGGCATTTTTTTTACTTTTTTCATGATTTTTAATTTTTTAAATTAGTAAAAATATAATTGTGATATAAAAGTGGCATGGGCGATAGAAGATTACATATTGAAGGTTGGTACAAAATTTGACGGAAATTGATTAAATAGAACTTGAGATATCATGTCAACCATGATGAAAAAAGTCTAAGTCATAAAATGGTACGTTGTACTTATATTTTGTTAATCGGCGATTCCTGGTTCATAGAGTGTGCCTTCTTCGACTTCAAAATAAATGTTTTCGGAAGCTCGTTCTGATTTACGTGCAGTTCTAGCTTCCTTAGAAGCATCAGAAGCTCGTTGCTTGGAACGATCAAGTCGACTATTGTCCCGTTTAGTAGCGAACGCATAAGCTTCAGAACCAATAAGTAGTAATTCCCATGACATTGATAATTTTCTCTCGAGGATATATTCTTAAAGGTCTAAACTTTAAGAATATACAAAAGAAAATTGATTTTTTGAAAATTATAGACCAGAATACCCCCCCCCCCCCCCTAAAGACTATTATCGGGTTCGTACAGACCTGAGCGTAAACAATTTTTCGATATATTTCAAATGTCGTTTATCGTCAAACGATAAAAACTAGGAAGCATGTTATACAGAGTGAGTTGTTTAACTTGGCACAAACGAATATCTCGGAAAGGAAGCATTTTACGAAAAAATTTTTTGACCAAATTTCGTTTGATTTCGAGGGGGGAAAAAATGCTGTACCGTTATTTTTTATTTGCGGTGGTTTTCAAGGTTTTTCCAAGGTTAAGTTTTTTTTTTTTTTAATGGAAACCTACATTTTTTATTGCAGACAGTTATGCTATACATATGTATAAAAAACCAAATCACTTTTGTCTGAGACATTTTTTAATAGAACCAGTATTTTTAATGCTATTTCAACATCAAGCGTAGTCCCCGGGATTGTTAAAAAGTATAGTGATTTTGTAGATACGAAAATCGGAAAAGAATAAAAAAGTTAATTCATGTTTTTTTTCTTGTGTAAATAATCTATTTATTGTTAATATTGCCAAATAATATTATAATAAGTGTTCAAAATGGTGTTCTTCAACATCAATGCCTTTTCGAACTCTCTTGAGCTAGAAAAAAGCCTTAATTAACTTTTTCTTCCCCTGTCGAAAATACTGATCCTATTAAAAAATGTTTTAGACAAAAGTTCATTAGCTTTTATACAGCATAACAATGTGCAATAAAAAATATAGGTTCCCATTTAAAAAAACCAAGTTGACCTTCGAAAGATCTTGAAAACCGCCGCAATTAAGAAATAACAGCACAGCACTTTCTTTCCCCGTCGAAACCAAATGAAACTTGTTCGAACATTTTTTTTCGTAAAATGCTTTCTTTCTGAGATATTAATGTGTGCCAAATTAAATGACTCACCTTGTATAAGGTCCCAACGAGATACGCGGAACGAAGGATACACTAAATTCGTTAAAATGCGAATGCTGTTTCGACGTCTGAGAGAGCTCGATTATAATTTATGCTTGTCAGAAATTATACTCGTTTGCGACGCCGGCACACGTGTGATAAATTTTATAAAAAATCGACCTAACGTCCTGAGAAAAACGGAATTATTTCACGATTTGCGTACAATTACCAGCACACACGAAGACAAATGGCGAATAGGAAAGCGTAGATAGTATAACAAAATATAGCAAATTTCACTTTACATAAACAAACAAAATATAGCGAATATCAGATAAGGTAGAATACAGGATACAATATGACGAAATAGATAATACGAAAGATACGGAAATTATAGGACAGATATTCGTGATAAGAAAGTCAATAAATATATTATTAATATCCTGACGCGAGAAAAGACAATCGAGAAATAAGCTATATCCAGATGCAAAGGCACGGAATCTTTTCCTTCTAGCGATACGTGGTCTGCTCCTAGGCCGATGCCGGGAGGTAAGAAACGAGAAAGATCTACCAAAGCCACGAATCCAGAAAATATTTCGTTCTTAGAACAGCGAAGCGTTTACCGTGAACGTTACAAAATTTCGATAAAATACAATAATTCGACTTAAACGCACGCACACCCGGCCAAGACAGCTAACAAACAAAGAATGAATTTCGTGCGGAAGATACTTTCCTGCGCGCCTTTCAAATGCCCTCCTAGTTAAAAAAGTAATGTCTTTGTGGACCAATCGCCATTGAGGAAGTATTCGCCAATCTTCGCGTTATGTGCTAAGTTTCGAAGCACGTCGCTGGACTCTTAATTTAGGTATAATTCGATATTACAATGTTAGGTCACTACACCCCTTATAAGAAAGACATGAAACGATAATAACAACTGGAGTCTTCCTGTGATCGGAAACATTTGGTATTCAGAAGGACGGTCTAGATAAATTAGATTATTATACGAGCTACGCGAGAAATAGTGGCGTATATAGTATACACGCGAAATCCGAGACTTTAAGATGTCTTTCACAACTCGCTGTCGTAGCGCAAGGTGTCCAGCTGTCTTCTGGTAGTGACTTTCGTCCGGACCGCGTCGGGACGGATGGATGGCTGAGGTTCATGATGGCTCACGCTCGAATAGCTTCAGATCTCCCTTCATTTTTGGTACATCGACGTGTCCTTTGCGGAACATCGATACAGGCGGTACTACAGAACGGTGATATGATCCACGACGACGTCTTCTAGTTGACCGAAACTCTACTCAATTCGGGGGTTGTCGACCACGGGGTGGAGGCATCGGGTGTCTCTGACGGCCTTCCACTGTCCCTCGCGTAACTGGTGGTCAATTCCTTCGTTCGATATGGTTTTGGCTCCCTGATGTTGTTATGTGGAATTGCCTCGACGCGAGGATGATTGAGTACAGGATGCATGAAATGGTTTTACATAAAAATTAACCTAATACCTACAAAATTATTTTTTGGACCTTGGAGATCTTGACTGGTACATCTCGCGACATTTACCGATGGACGATACTACGTTCCATAAATGTAGCACGTTAGTTTTTAATCCGGAAATTTGTGATGCGAAAATTTAACGTCCTTATGTATACTTCCAAGTATATCAAAAAATATTTTAACTACTAACACTTTCATATTTCCGTTTTGTCAAGATGGGTGAGTATTAATCGCCTAAAATAGTTATTCACTATTGCCCACACTTATTTCAACCGTATTATGATACTCATTCGTCCAAACTGTCTTCTTACTTCAATTTTACATTTACAAACTTAATCTCTTGTGTAGTATAATATATACGTATTGGTGCACGCTCCTTGGTACGCTTACTAAACATTTGGTTTATTAAGAAAATATGTGAACGAGTATATTTTGGTATATTGTAGACAGGTATATTAGAATTTATATCCAATATATATACCATTTTTCGGTGAACATATTCTAACCTTATTTGCACGATGCGGTCCTCCGGATCGTGCCAAAAAGGCAGGTTTGGGCCAGAATCGACTGTTAGGAATTTAGGAAAGACATCAGGCGGAACAAAAGAAATGAAATTGAGACTTTGTTTTACAAATTACAAAAGAAAAGTTTATTGTCGTACAACGTAATACAGAAAGGGCTAGTGCTGGTCCAGCCTCGAGAATGCTGGATGTTAGTAAGCGCAGAATAGATATGAGCGTAAGCAGAAAGTAGCAGTTATTATAAATTATATATACAGAAGATTAGTGATCGGAAAGCCAATTGTATCAATATGATGATTAGACGCGGTTTATCTACACGATAAGCCTGTCGGGAACGGGAGGAATAATAGGTTCTATTATTCCTGTGATCCCATTTTGACTAATGTTGTGATTGTATAAATAAAATATGGAATCGTGTCTGAAAGCAGCCTCCGACTGGCGGAATTTGATTACAGAGTTGATTCGTTAAAATAAAAGCATCGTGCTGCTGAGCAGTCTTCCACTAGGGAACTCGTGATCATAGGTAGACGTGGTCCTTTCTAAGACAACATTGCTATCTATTGCTAGCGAGGTGAGAAAAGTCTCATTCGCAGAGTAGCCAGTTGTGCTGGTCTTTACATCAAGTTAGGTTGGCATGTATAGCAGAAGCGACACAATGATCGAATTTGTCAAAGTGGCGACCCAACTGAAATGCACAGATTGATTCTATCTGGCAGAAGAGACGGTTTGCTCGGTTACAAGAGTAGAAGTACTTTTAGAAATTGTGGTCAAGTGGGATAGTTTGCCCGCTTGCCCGAGAAGGTTTGCTCGTTGCTTTACTAAAGGTAAGCTAGCTAGCTCCAGTGATGGGATGCTCGAATCGTAAAATATCGCCGTTTAAATACCCGTCAGCGGTAGACGGAAATTAGCTTCCCAAGGCCTGAGAGGTGCGGACGAATTGGGCGCCGCGATGCCTAAAAATTGTTATTACGTGATGTTTAAGGTTATTCGAATTAGCGGGATTTTATTGTATTGAAGCGCGATCGAAGTCAAGCGTCGTGCGTGAAGCGATTCGGGACGATCAAGTATAGCAAGAGTCCGTAGTCGCCACTGTCTACTATGAGACCGTTCGGCGTACGCCGCAGCGACGACGCAGCACCCTCCTTCTTGTTACGGCTGCTGCAGCTACCAGCCAGTTGGATACACGCTCTCTGAGCCAATGCGTCTTTTACTTTCTTTACTGACTTTTTGCCGATAAGAAAACCTATTTGATCCATAGTCATATTCGACCTGTCTCGTGGTTTATCTCCTTTTCGTATCCACATAGCCCTCAACATATTGCTACCGTGATGCGAATATCCTCGGATGTATTTGTTACAATATATTCAATATAGAAAAAAATGTATTTTCCAATATACTTTCGAATATGGACAAACTTCATTGAGCTTTATTTATTTATATTTTCTTATTACATAAATAAGCTGGTAATTCCAATATAATACTAACCTTGATTGTTGGCTGCGCTATACTCTTTATTGTAATACATTAATTCTTTGGTGGGCTCTTGTCAACCCCTGTCTTCCATGCAGGAACGATGCTTGCGGTCTGACGTTACTCGGTGCTACGCCGCTGTGGCAGAGGGATCAGAATGTATGATTGGAGAAGTATAGAATAAGGCAAATAGCCACCATTGCTTTAGAAACATAGAAAAGTGTGATCGTTAAAGTCAAAATAACCGCACCCAAGTATTGAAGTGTTAAAAATTCCAGACATCGTTTAGTACAGGCAGTGTGTAACTTTAATATAAGATATCTAGTATATCGTATGTTTGATACATGTGGTGAGACTTAAAATTAGGCAAGATTGACACGAGTGGTGAAATGTGCATTAACACACGAAGCTTATACTTGATGTTGTAACAAGACTGCTGGTTCGAGTCTAGGAAACGAGGGAAAAGAGCCTGAATTTGAAATTCGACAACAAAGTCAAGGACTAAGGATAAAAGGCATATAAATTAGTGGGTAAAGATTGCGCAGTTAAGAGAAGTGGTTGAAAAATATGATGCACATGGTAAGGGTTTTGCGATGAAAGGACCCGAAATTGTGGTTATGCTGCACTTGGTACTAAATTCGAAGAATTAGCTTCCCAAGTACCTGCGAACTGAAAGGACAGAATACTGGGGAAAAGAACAAAACTGAGAAAAAAAGGATTTTTACAGGAGAATAGGCGGTTTCAATAAAATTAATTAAATTCTTTGATTGTAGTCGTTTTATAAATGTTTTTTTTACAGTTGAATTATATAGAGGAGAAAATTGTGCTTTTTATTACGCAAGGTGTCTGGCGAGGATAAGGCAAAACGTAATTTGCGAAACAGAACAGGGTAGGCGTAAATACGCGTTAAGTAATGCGTATCACACCATCAAGTGATGGTGAAATTGATTCGTCTGTGCAGTTTAGTTTGGCTCGCTACAGATGCAGCTTGTTCCCTAGGGTGCGTACCTGTGTAGGACAAAAAAAAATAATAGGGAAAAGTGTGGCATTTCATAAAGTGTGACTAAATATTATATCCCATACTTTTAGACTTTATAAGCTATTCTTTGTTTTTTTTCTAAAGTAGAAGATTTAATATTTTGCCACAATTTCGGAAACGCCAAATTTTTCCAATTCTTTTTTTTTCTACACAGGTAATAACAAGACCATGCTTAGGACAGATTTCTAATATCACATTGAGATTAATATTAGAAGGCTACAACTACACGAATCTTTCGACCTTTCATGCGTGAAACTTAGGTGGTTTCTAAACGATCATCCTATGAATTTGATTGTTCATGTATATGCTCGTTTTTTACTGCTCCTCTTATAAGTGTTGTTCCATCCTTCGGAATGTAGAAAGCTAATAGCTGGCTCGGTCGCGCGGATCATGTATGGAGTAATATGTTTAGGCTGCACTTGTTTGTGCGTTTACTAATTTGTTTCGTCATAAATGAAACAGTGAATTCGGTAAAATAAGGAATTTTGTGTACTGAGAGAAACTTTGAGAAATCAATTAAATCTGTGATTTTGTGCGGCCAATTACAAATTTAATTATAGAAACAAAATAATTATCAAAATAAATAAACGGGATACTCAATTGATTGAAACGTATGTTGGATTCGACGAAGTATACATTTAATTAACTAAAATTTCGTTCAATCAAGTATATATTTTAATTGGCCACCAGCAATCGTAGAATTATTTGATTTGACCAATTCTTTTTCATAATGTACGTACTTAACACTTTTAAATAAAAATATGAATTAATAGATAGGATTATTTTTATTAGTTTTCTTGTACAATACTTACTTATTGTATCAGTAGCTGTTAATAGATCTAATACCTGATAATATTTTTATTTAATTAAAATATCTTACATGTTGTATCAAAATGGTTGCTGGCATGTTAAAGCACAATGGCATGATATACATAAATCACGAAAATAATGCTTTATGTAACGAATTATTCTATATTAATATGCAATAAAATCATTTAAAATGCCTAAATGCATTTCCTATTCTCTGCATACTGATATATTGTAGAAAATAAGTAAGAATGCCTGTGTAGTGTGAGAGCGTGTGTGTTATTTATGACTGTTGTGCGAGAACGTCGAGTGTGTGATGAAGGAGAGGTCAGCGGACAGGGAGACAAAGTAGTCAGTTGGACATTAGCTGTCATAGAAAACGAATAAATTAATCATCGCCAGATTTCATTGACTGTTGAAATTATATTTCCCTGAGATCTTTCCTACAATATATACTTATAGTATACAGGGTGTTCGTTATGAAACGTCCTGTGGTAACATCATTGCATTCCTTATCAAATTCTAAGGAATACGTGTTTTTTTATTTTTTATTTCATACATCAAAATTTCGAGATAATCAACGTTGACGTTGCAGTAATGTGATCAATCAGAACGCGTTTCAACGGAGCGTAACTGACGTCGCGAGCCAGCCCGCAAGGCCTGCTTACACTAGGCCAATAACACTAAGAGTATCGTCGTAATGTCCCTGTTTATCTGCATGTAATTCAGTGAGATACAATCGCTCGCTGTAACATCAGTGAATTTCGGAAAGTACCCTTTATTCTTTATAATGTTATTCCTTTAATCTGACAAGATAGTTGTACCAACGTATTACGTTTTGAGTGGTCCTGAAAAGGACCGATTTTGATATACGCATGACCGAGCTTGGATCTCGACATGCTAATGTGTAACAATTACATTCATTGTCTATGATAACAGTAGTAAGTCTACTGCCGTCGGATGACTTGTTTACAAATTGCAACCTATTTCGCGTTCTAATTGTTCGCATTACTGCAACTTCAACCTTGATTATTTCGAAATTTTAATATATGAAATAAAAAATGAAAATACACGTATTCCTTAGAATTTGACAAAGAATGCAACCGTGTTACTATAGTGCGTTTCATAACGAACACCCTGTATACAGGATTATAAGATATTCTAAGAGCATAAATCTATTTCACACTAACCATACCGATAATTTTTTGTAAACGTATTTTTGTCTCTAACGCCCGTTTTCTTCAACGCGGTTCAATGCATAAACTCGGTTTAACTGTGCTATTAGCCAATCAGGGACTTGTATTTCGAAGTTAAACCGAGTTTATGCATTGAACCGCGTCGAAGAAAACGGGCGTAAAACGATCAAGTGACCGGTCGATGGTACGGTTAGTGTCAAAAATAAACTGTTGAAAGTGGCACGGAAAGTGTTCATTCCAACAGCTGTTTACAAACCGGATATTGTATTCACTCCGTTCGGAAATGGTTAGATACAAGCCAAATCGCACATTGGGGTTGAACATGGCACAGCACTAATTCATGTGTGTAGATGTGCGTAAAATTACGGTCAGCTCTGTGGTCCATGGGAACGTTATACTTTACGAGTTTGTACCTTTCTGTATACCCTTATACTGTAATTATTTCAGATATCGTATTCTAATGAGTTATTCTACCACATGTATCATTAAATTGTGAGTTTAAAGTTAATTTCCAAACTATATAGAAAGTTCTAAGTTTACTACGATGTTAAAGTATAAATTTTTGTACAATGTGGGACACAGATCTTCTTACAACGATAAGACCGAAATAAAATGTACTTATAAATTTTTTATTTTAAATTTGTATTCAACATTTGCCCTTCAAATCACTAACATAGTCGCTCTTAGTTAAAAGTGATTGCGCTGAATTGTTTGTGACTGCATTCGTGACTATATTGTGAAAGCACGAACATTATATTTATTGGTTTCGTTAGTCATATTTGAGCTTCATGAAGAATAAGTATTAATTCCGTAAGGTAATATTCAAAAAAACACTGGCAAATATACGATTTGTTAAAGATGCAAAGAAAGGAAAATTGTTTTATCAAAGAGAAAGTGCTAGTCGTGTAATTATTAAATGACAATCGTGTTGAGCTTGAACGTAAAGCGAATAGTGTAAAATAACACATGAGTACGAGGAAAATTTTTACTCATTTCAAGAACTTCACGCACTTTGACCATGTCTGGAATAACGTCCATTCCGTCTACCATGTTTGAGGAATTATTACTTTTAACATTTATAATTATCTCTGAAGAGGTCGTTCTTAAACCCAAAATGGCGACTAAAAGCGCACTTCCACTACTTAAAAGCGGTTGTGAATAGACTCTGTGGTTAATAATGCGCCGACAGTTGTTAGTGGTCCTAAGAGTGACCGTAGAAGTGGTTATGAATACTGTCGCTTTTAAATTCATTATTAAATTACTTAAAAAGCACTGCTAGGGGTAAAACAGAGTTCCGAATACGGACTTTAAGATCTAATAGAATCAAATATACAGTATTTCAGGTATTTGAAAGCAAATATTAATCTAGAAATTTTTAGTTTAGTTTATCATTATAGTGCATTCACAGACGAAGAAAAGCTACCGTAGATACTTGTGATGGAGCCTTGGGGTTGAGATAAACAAAATGTTTTTACACACTTTTTAATTTACATATTTATTTATCATGTCAATTTGTATTATGCTATAAACGGATATACTGATTTTAGATGATATAATAGTTAAATGAGCCGCACAGACTCGCCCTGCTAGTTAAAAGTTAATTATACATTCCGATGGTAATACTTATGGGTTTTAAAGGAACCACAGTAGAAGGAGATTACACAGGCTTCAGCTGAAAATTGGCTCTTGAAAGCATCACTTGAAAAACGTTTTAGAACAAAGAAGTGAAGGACCGTGAAGTTAAAGCGCAGAGCCAAAAGATATGCTAAATGAGGGAACTGCGAAAAAAACCGAACAGAGAAAAGCATAATTTGCTGTGACCAGAAGATTTATTTCGTTGTAGTTTCAGACTAATTAGAAACGGTAATAAGAAGTGATGAGGCGTGTAATGCTATTAGCTGTAACAATTATAACGTAATAATATGATGATAAAAAGTTCTTAGTTGGATCTGGCATTGCTTCCACCCCTCTGTGAAAGGCCGTTTTTTCAGTACAGCTTCCCTTTTCCTCTTTCCCCATGCTTAAGATTTCGTTAAGTGCAAGCTTCATCGATTCTGGTGGCTGCAAATTTGATCAAGAAATTTCTGTGGAGATCAAAGGTAGAGCAGATTCGCTTGATGAGATGTACGAAACTCGTAAACTTCTGCCATCTACCGAAAAGTTTATGAAACCTTTTATGAAATTCAAGAAATATAACTACTGTAGGATGCATTTCTGACACTTGATAAGTTACAGTTACAGAATTTATTCAATGAAAAGTGTTTCATTCCTTAATTTGAAATCAATTACTTTCCAATATTCCGTCATTTTCCTGAAAACTTCACCCCTCTCGCTCCCATGTATAAGCAACGAAGGAGGTTACACTATAAAATAATTTTTAGCACTGTGTAAGTTTTTAATGAAACAAATTTTATAATTTTTTGAGTTCATTTGAATCATAATGAATAGACAATGAAAATTGTTTGTATTGTCATGAAGTCCACGATTGTAACGACCGATAGAACATAAACCATAAATCTATTTTAATGAGAGACTAATATTACTATACTTGTTAATTATTATCTATATTTGGTTTTGTAATTTCTGTAAATTTTTATAGTAGTTCCTATCGTAATTAATCTATAATTCACTCACCATTTTATGCATCAGCATTAATCCAATCCCCAATAAATTTTTCCATTTTCCGATGACGATACTGTTATTATGATAATGTCTTTTTGAGTATAATTATGTATTTATTTTTATTATAAAAGTCAGATGTGATGTTGATGGGATTTTAATATGATTAATATGATCTCTCACGTGCTACACTGAGAAAGAAGTTTGTTTATAGAAAAGAAACATTTATTTGTGACTTTGTGAAGATTATTTACTTAATAGAAACACATTTTGCGACTTTATACAAATGTCACGTAAAATTATTTTTTACAGTATTTGCTGAACACACACTGTAAAAACAAGCGTGTTTTTCTAACACGCTTTATCTGTTCGTAAATCGTGTAGTTATTTTTTACATGCCTTACGACGTGTTAATTCTTAACATATTTGCAAGTATGGAAATAAAACACGTTTTACGTGCGATGTTTCAACACACTTTAAACGCGTTCACGCATGTAGTCACTTTTTACACACTTCTAGGTGCCTTCACCTGAAAATGCATGTCAAAGTGTGTATTTATTACAGGTTTAATATGCGTTATACAATCTTGACAGGCGTATACTTATATTTCAGTCAGCAAATATAAGAGGGATATTACTGAATATTACATCATATCGATGATGCCGAACGACGTTCGGCGTTAAACGCATTTATTCAACACATGTAACGTGTCTTCCCAAAAGCTTGTTATATAGCAAAACAGTAAAAAGGGTGTTGTACAGAAGAGAAAGGACAGTTCGAATGTAAGCGTGTTGTTTCAACACACAAGTCGGCTTACACGCATTTTATTACTGCATTTTGTTGTCACAACACATATTACATGTGTGATCTAATTTGTTTCAACACACTGGACACCACTTTTGTTTTTAGAGTGTATTTAATTCTGCATATACATTTTTTAATCGTCTAATGAATATTAAAAATCAGATTTTAATTTTACAATTTTTTCATGTAACAACCGAAATGTTAACAGGTTGTGCAATTTTCTCAAAAACCTTTTTAAAATTTGTCGTCAGTATATAAATTTATTCTGCTATTATTAATTTTGCAATGTATGTTATGCTAATGATTATTTCGCATATCGGTTTTGTAAATTTCATACTATTTGTCGCAGTAATTTTACGATCATTTTTAACTGTGTAAGTAAATAAGATAAATTTACTTATTATGTGTAACTATATCATCGATTGATTTGATTAGTGAATATATTGAACGAACTATTGTTGCGTTACAGTTCATTCGCAAATATTTAATGTTAACAAATAGTATTTTATCTAGCTAATATATAATTGGGTATGAGACACGAGTGTAAAATACCAATCACACGAGTCTTATACTCATTCGTACTAACAACTAGATACAACAGTTTTTGTAACAAATGCTCAAAGTGCATAACGCGCCTCAAAAATATTTTTGAATAGGCTTCTTCTTCCTTGAAAATATTTTAGATGCCTATAACATCGCTTTCTCAAATTTTTAGGTAATTTTATAGTCATTTGCCCAAAAAATAATATTTTAAGGTGCCTTCTGGCGACACATTACGGGGTATTCTTTGAGCATTTGTTACAAAAACGTTTATTAACAGGCTATATCCCAGTAATAATTTATAATAAAGTAGACTTTGATAGGTTTGAAAGAATTGCATCCAAATAAATGGCCTATTTACACAAAATACTGTTACGTCCGGATGAAAAACCTTCAGTCACATTTCATATTTTAACCTACATTTCGTCTGGTGCGACGCATTATGCTAGTGTCATCTTAGTCATTCATGACAACCGATAGTCTAAGCATTAATTTCCAAAGAATAACGTCAATCTGTCACTACCTTAAGAAAACACGTTGACAGCTATCCTTAGCATCTCTGCGACAAATAAGATATGTGCGTCTTATAGAAATCATAATATAAACAAATCAGCGATCATGCGCTATGTGTGCGGTCCGAAGAGGTATGACATAAAGAAAAGGTCATAAAAGACAAATGTAAGGTAAGGAAGATCAATTCGATCCGAGTTAGTTTTCGGGTCAACAATCATAGAGTCAAGACGTAAAGAAAAAGGTTCAGTCAGATGACAAAGAAAATCATTCTCTAAGAGTTCAGATTTCTAAGTTCAAATTCTATACCCAACTTCTAATTCGTTAAATCTTTCTAAGTCTTTTATCGCCGATTCCGAATTCGTATTGAATCGTTGAACAACCTATCGTCAACCCATTTTGTCAAACGTAAGTTACTTCATTTTACATTTAACAGAAATATACTGTCAAATCTGTTCTTATCCGAACCCAACCTGTTGTGCAATTCTCTTCTATCAATCCTCCTTTAAGCCTAAATCAGCGTCTGTCCTCATCCAAGATATATATAATTCCTAATTCACAACCAAGTGCATCATATCGTAAGTAGAGGCTCAGTTTATTCATTGTCGCAATAAATTCAAATTCTGGATTTAAAATCTAACCACCGTCGGTAACAATTCGTTCTGCGCAATCAGTCTCATGACCATCAACGACACAGGGTGTAAGTAACTGGCCGATCCCGGGTAAATTTCCGAAAGGTTAGACCCTAAACAGGCCATCGTGACCATCCTCCTGACGTTGCCCATTGCTTATAAATACTCGCTAGTATCCAAATGTCAGGTCGCAGGGATATCTCGGTGTAGGCAGCAGGAGTCCCATGACGTGTGAGCAGGTATGACGATAACCCTCTTGCAGATAATTCTGGTGTTGGTGGCAGCGGCGATATGGATGGCATGAGTCGAGCCGTTTGAATTCGGCGGGCTCCGATAGTGGCGATCAGATCGAGCGGTCAGTATAGCAGTCCCGCCGGTGTCGATAATGTCGTCCCACGCAGGTGTCCAGCTTACACTCCTCCGAGTTGGTGAGTGTAGGCTCGTTCATAGGTATAGATTAAAATTAGATGTAATTAATTTACAGATCGTATGTTTTCTAGGTGGCTCCCCGACCCCCGCCAGTGGACATTTATGTGATAGCGGGCTGTAAATCCAGTCCGCACTCCAACTTCCCACGACAACACCTCTTGTGACGCGCATTCCGAAAATGCAGCGTCACAATATATAAATACATTTGTACATTTTTTGGTATATTAGCTACATGAATCCGTATGGCAGAGATCCGAAACGACCGTCGCGCCGTCTTTTTTGAAACTCTGTCGATTTATACGTTTTCGATTCTAGACGCGTCACTACGTCGTGAAACGGGGTACGCCGTATCGCGTCGTAGTGTAAAACGACAGGCTCGCTAGTCTCTCCCGATATATAAGAGCGTATCCAATCGTAATTAATGGTTAAACTCGTCGCGTGGATGATCATGATACCTTTGACCTTGCAGACCTCCGCGTGAGAACCGTCTGGTTTGCGCACCCGGTACGCGTAAAATTTCGGCCCTCCCGATACAAAAGACGTGATATAACTACCAGCACCGTACGATTCCAGCTCGTCCGTTAAATCGCCCAAAAGACTGCCAAGCGGCGGCTCGTAAGTGTTATCAGCGTGGCGACCACCCGATACGTATATACACGAGTCGGTGTCGTAATATAGAATGCGTCTATCTAATTCCTCAAGATAGTCGAACAATTTTAGACGAGCCTGAGCCGTGGTGTACGCTGCTATAACAACGTTTGTGTACGCTGTAGGTATCAGCGATTCGTTCGTACTACTCGTACTGACGTAGAGCATTTCGTCATCTACGGGCAGAATACCTGTAATCTCGACCTCCGGACACGTGAGCAGAGTTACAAGCGTCTGACGAGTTATTACGATTTCCGTCTTAGGCAGATTATCGCGTTGTCCAAATTTGCCCCAAAAGGAATTCAGACATAATTTAGCGACTGACCGCAGACCGGGATTTGATTTTATATTACTAGGGTCCAGAGGAATATCCTCGACCCAATCGTACTCCTCTATATACAACTTGTTGGCCTCGTCGTTGTCACCACACTCGCGCGGCCAGCCGCTAGCCTCCTGCTTGATCTTTAGGAAGGTATTTATGAAATCAGCAAAGTGACCGCCTGCCCGTGTCGCCGGATCGTACTGGGTAATCTCATACTGCCATATCTCGTGTATCAGCGTTATCTCATACCCCTTACGTACGGCGCGCCTGACCTCGTCCACGAGCCAGGTCCCTTCGAATACTGTATCCGCAGGATTCTCGGGAGGACACGGCACATGTAGCGTGGCCGCTGCACAGGAACAACGCAGGACAAAGAGCAGTTTACCATGCATACGCACCGGTAACATGAGATGATACAGATCTCGCGGTGGTAGCACGACACATTTATCAAGCCCTCCACGTCATCGATGTTGTTGCGATCACTCGTTAATTCGCGACAGTCATCGCTCACTTACACTCTAGGGTGATCTACAGGGAATTTTCCCATTTTCAATATGAAGGGGTAGAGTGAGCACATATCTACGTAATGTATCCTCTCAGACCCCTCGACTTCCTAAAAACTGACAGTGTTCCTTGTACGACCACCGAAGAAAGCATTGCGGGGTTCGAGCGGGGCCTGCAATACCAGGGGGTTCTCATTCAACGATCTGTATAAATCTGCCTATTCCGGATCGTTTATCCAATGGTTGAATTCGCACTCCCCGATTTCCGTCACCTCGTAACCGAGATACCGAATTTTATTGTTCGTTGCCTGCGTCTCTCGAAGCGCGTGTCCATGGATCCATCCGTGTGTAGGCGGCTATCTGTTTATACGATAGCATTTTGCGCAACCGTGTCAGAAACAGCCCTGAAACTGAAATACATGCCGCGAGCCTGTATCGGTGTCCATGTAGTATCCGTCGACGGGCGCACCCTCCAATACACGGTATTCCCGAGTGCGCCCTGCGTGGACTGGGGGGTACCCACTGGCACACAACCCGATTGCGCACACGCCCAGTTGGACACAAATCATTGGACACAACACAATTGGACACAATGCCGATACGACACATTAGTTTTGGACACAGACCGTTTAGCATGCGATAATATTGGACACATTAGAACTGTGTCCAATCTTGTTGTGGCGAATTGGTTTCGTGTGCGATCTGACTACGTAACGACGGACCGTGAAGTTGGACACAAATAGTTGTAGATAAATTTCAGATAATTCATTGGACACAAAGCTAGCTGCACAAATATTATACATACGAGATCAATTGAACAGGTTCTTACGTACTTTTCTGAAATAATGTTGAAGTTATTATAAAAATGTTACATGCTAGATTATAGGGAAGTGAACGCTCATAAGTTTATCCCAACAGCATTTAAATACATATATGTATATTAAAAAACTGCAATATCAAGGATTCAAATATGAATGAAAAAATAGTAGTGTGACGTATAACTGTTCTGCACGGTTACGGGGTAAAAATCTGGCCCATTATTACATTATTATAAAATATTTCTCAATAGTCGTATTCTTTAAAAACTTATTGTACGTGTGACTTTCAACTCACGAATAAATCCCATTGGCCAGTATAAATTACCATGTTATAATTAAGATAAAAATTATAAATCTCATTAAAATGCATTACCAACTCATTAATAAGAAACTTTAAACATTGTATATTGTATGTGGTTCAACATTAGTTCATGCTAGGTTTAGTTAGGTAAGGTTAGGATAGGATGGAATGTTCAAATTTCGGAGAGTGGGTAGGTTAGTGAATATGTATATCGTCGGCGAGCGAGCGAAGCGAACGACTCCGACTAACAAGAGCATTAAATGTGTGAAAGGGCTCTGTCAGATAAAGATAACTTACAATATCGCTGAACTACTGATGGAATATCGCTCAAAAGGCAGAAATTCGCATTTGTGTCTGATTGGGTTTGTGCGCAACTGGGCATCACCCTCTCGTATGTATAATATTTATGCAGCTAGCTTTGTGTCCAATAAATTATCTGAAATTTATCTACAACTATCTGTGTCCAATTTCACGGTCGGTCGTTACGTAGTCAGATCGCACACGAAACCAATTCGCCACAACAAGATTGGACACAGTTCTAATGTGTCCAATATTATCGCATGCTAAATGGTCTGTGTCCAAAACTAATGTGTCCAATCGTGTTGTGTTCAACTGGGCGTGTGCGCAATCGGGTTGTGTGCCAGTGGGCATCACTCGCGTGGACTATGACATAGTCCACTCCGAGAAAGGGCAAACGTTGCCGTGCTGGAGAAACACTTCGCGAAAAGAAACGCAGGCCTGTCTGAGAATGGCAACGTCAGATCTAAAGTAATCTATAAACTCGGTTCGATAGTTAAATACGTATCTCGCAGAGCACTGTTCATTATACCACGCTAAAAATTGGTTACGCTGAGCCGATGGCATCGTATCGGATGAATAAAATTCGAGCGCTGGTAGTGGGCCGATATAATGTTGATTCTCATGTGTGTTCAATAGATGCGGAAAGACGCCCTTTCGTTTCAAACCAGCCGCATCCGCGAGGCTGAAGGATTTTGGTAGTGCACTCAGCGGCATGTGAAAATAATTAAGGCTGTCTATAAAAGTTACACGGCCGTCTTCATCATTATGATGCTCGTACCGCTGAGTAGAGGCATCGGCGGATTTAGACTTTTTCTTTTACGTTTCACGATGTGTCGTAGTATAAACTGTGCATGGAAACCCTTGGTATTATGCGCCGGGCAAATCACACGCTGAAACGATTTTCTTTTAGGATGGCACGCGAAATCTACAAACTGCCTTACGGGATCCTCTTCGAAGATGTACTCGCGTACATCGCAAGATGGGCACAGCCTCGCGAGATCTGCATCATTTATGCAGGCTGTGCACACTTGCTGAACGACGTACAAATTTAGGGCGTGGATGCGCACCACGTCGTCATCGGGCAGCTTCTGTATCTGCTGTGTTTCAAAATCGTAAAAGATGTAGAGAATATTTTTTTCAGCGGTAACCTTTTTACCGGTCTTACGTAACACAGATGTCCTACGTCATTAACACTCCTGCAGACGCTGCAGTACACCTTATCACAAGAGAGCTTACGAATCGTTCTTTGAAGAGGTCTAAGACACTGAGGACAGCTGCGAACGGTCTGACACACGCTCTTTTCTTTTCCCTTCTGTGTACTAAACAGCCTGTTTATATGATTATCGAAACAGGTTTGACCAAAAAAAATACCTATGACACTCGCGACAATTCAAGGTGGGGAGAGCCGTATCGCAGAATGGTCTTCCAAAATATCCAACACATTTATGGGAGCACTTATGCTCTGCCTAGTATGTGTAAGCCTGGTTACACGGTATACAAAAGCCTCGACTTCCGACCACATTCCGCATATTTAAAATAGGCTGATAGTGTTTCGTATTATTATAATACAGGACGCGGAGTGTCTGCCGTGGTTTTCCTGAACCGTACGCCCTATTGACTACTTGCGACCCATCGTACAGCGGTTTCTCGCCGCTGCCTATACTATCGAACTCGTAAACAACAATGGCTATACCCTTCGGAGCAAGGTACCTTTGAAATTTATCAATTTCTGGAATACCGCAACCGTCAGACGATATGTCTACACAGGCATTTGGCACAAGCTCGAGAGCGACTTGTTTTTGTAATTTACCCCGCTGACGCCGTACAGCGATGCATCTCTCATGCAATTCCCCAGAGCGTACCTCCCCGCGTTGCGCGTGTACCATCGCCACAGCGAGCGATCTAGGCAGACAGAAATTATCGGTGTTTTTGACACTAAATATACAGGGTGTCCCATTTTAACTTACACAGGTGAATAACTCAAAAAATTGCAAGTCATTTAAAAAATGTTTCAAATAAAAGTTGGTGGGTATCGAAGGGTTGATTCAGCCATGACCTTAACCATGACCT
>JARQTJ010000494.1:97451-110420 GCA_030142635.1 Trachelus troglodyta | reverse complement strand
GTAATGACTTCAAACGTAAAAAATGAAATATAGTGAATGTCGATGTATTTACAATGAACGGAGCAAGGATACGTGTGGTCGGTTACTGAGCTAGAGCACGACTGCCTCTTCTGGCTTTAACAAAACGGGAAGAGAGTCGGATTATGGCTAGGAAGCAAAGTAAAGTGCTGAGGATGGAGGCACATAAATTAGGAGATGCTAGTTGTGGAATGTGGGAAATTGGATGCAGTGTACATGGGAAGAGTCTTGCGAAGGGAATACCTGCAGATCGTCAATATGCAGAGTTTAGGGATTGACTTTTCAAGTGCTTAAGGGATGACGGACACTGGGTATAAGGAGACCGTGGGTGAAAATAATGGTCACAGAAGAGCTTGCGACATAACATACTCTCCCCGTTGAGAGGATGTGACCCGATCAAAGAAATGATTAGGAGTCGTGGTCTAGGCCTAGTACTTAACTTAAGTGTATGAAATGCTTATATCGTCATTTGTGTATGAATCTACTGTAAGTTGAGAGTACAATGAAATATTAACTAATTAGTATTTACTTAGATATCATCACATTTAATTAACTAAGCGGTATGGTGAACCTTAACTAGGTGTTTCTTATGTAATGTAATTTATAATATTCAATGGTTCATCAGTTTATATTGCACGATTCACTGAATTCACTGCTTGTCACTGAAAACCTCAACAGTGGACGACACGGACTGTTCGTCTTCTGCTTGAATCGGCAAGGGTGCCACCTTTATGACACTGCTGTCGAATGTGCTGTGGGCTGTTTTCACAGTCACAACTCGAGTGATTCCGTCAAGTCCTGGGTGAAGCTTGATCACTCTGCCCATGACATACTGCAGTGGCGGAAGGTTGTCCTCTTTGATCACCACTACGGTCCCTTCCTTGATGGTTGGTTGTCCTCTGGTCCATTTGTGACGAACTGTCAGTTCGTTGATGTATTCACGATACCAACGTGACCAGAAGTGTTGACGGACTTGTTGTATATGTTGCCAGTTCGAGAGACGATTCGTCGGAATGTCTCTGAAATCTCGCTCTGGCAAGCTCGTCCATGAATCGCCAATGAGGAAATGCCCAGGTGTCAATACAAGAAGATTGTTAGGGTCAGAGGAGAGGGGAGTGAGAGGTCATGAATTCAAAATAGCTTCTATTTCTACTGTAAACATATTGAAGTCCTCGTAGGTAAAGAGGTTCGTTCCTACTACCCTGCGAAGATGATGCTTGAACGATTCGACGGCAGCTTCCCAAAATCCACCGAAATTAGGTGCCCTTGCTGGTATAAAGTGCCATGTGACGCCTGCGCGAGCTGCGGAAACGGTGGTCCTTTGTCGGTGTTGCTTGTCCTTCAATACCGAATATAGTTCCTTGATATCATTATTGGCTCCGACGAAGTTAGTACCATTGTCAGAATAGATATCAGAACAGATCCCACGTCGGGCAATAAATCTGCGTAACCCTGCGAGGAAAGCATCAGTTGAGAGGTTGCTGACCACCTCAAGATGTACTGCCTTGGCTGCTAAACAGGCAAAGATAGCCACATGAACCTTGATTCGGTTTCGATTCTTATGTCGCTTTTCCTTAATGAAGAATGGCCCACAGTAGTAAATGGCTGAGCCTGAGTTAATCGTTCAGCTGGTAAATCGCCCACGAGGTAGGCGATTGACGGTGGTTGGAGTTTTAAGCATGTGATACATGTTCGAAGCACCTTGCGGATTGTATTGCATCCATCTAATACCCAATATCGCCGTCGTAAAGCGTAGAGCGTGGTCTGTATTCCGGCGTGGAGGTGTGTACGATGCTCAGCCTCGATCAGTAAACGAGTGACATGATGAGTCTTAGGAATGATCATTGGATGACGTTGAGTGAATGGCATAGCAGAATTTCTTAGCCTTCCTCCACTTCGTAGCAGTCCCTCCTTGTCTATGAAGGGGTTGAGAGTGACTAAGCGGCTGCGGTGATTGAGTGGCTTGCCTGTTCTAAGACAGTGGATTTCGTCTGCAAACGTGGTTACCTGGACTTGTCTGATGATTAGATGCAAGGCTGCGTTAAGTTCAGCTGCTGTAATTGGACCCATGGTTTTATTGTTTAATTTGAACCTCATTCAATATGCGATGATACGTTGCAATTTATGGATGGATGAGAACCTTACCAGCAAAGTTGTGTCGATTGTAGTACTGTAAAGACATTGTGTTTTTCGTTTCTCCAGCAGGTCATCAGGTACCGATGACGACGGAATAGCAAGTTCAGACCACGTGTTCTCGGTCTGCCGAAGCCACCGAGGGCCGTGTTGCCATATGGAAGGCTGCATAAAGTCTTCAGGTAGTTGACCTCTTGACACGAGGTTCGCAGGGTTGTCATGGGTTCTCACGTAGCGCCATTCACTGCCGATAGTTTTAGCCTGGATTTCTGCCACTCGGTTAGCCACAAATGTTTTTAATATTTGTGGTGAGGTATGTAGCCAATGCAAGATTATGGTAGAATCTGTCCAGTAAACTGTGCGATAGTGCTTTAATTGCAGTTCTTCTTTCACGTTAGCCATGAGTGTTGTAAGCATGAGTGCTCCGCATAATTCTAATCTGGGGATGGATACTGTTTTGACAGGTGCTACTCGAGACTTGGCACATAGCAGAGCTGCGTGAATTTGTCCAGTGTGATCGACAGATCTCAGATAAATGCAGGCTCCATAGGCTCTTTCACTAGCGTCACAGAATCCATGTAATTCGATCTCTTGTCGGTGGTCGATAATAGCCTTACGCTCAAAACTCATGTTGTTGAGAAATTGGACCTGAGGATAATACTCAGACCACGATGTATGTAGATTGGTTGGCAAGGATTCGTCCCAGTTCAGTTTCAAACACCACAATTTCTGAATCAAAATCTTTGCTGTTGTTATCACTGGAGCCAGAAGTCGTGGTGGATCAAAGATTTTGGCTGTTTCCGATAGAATAGTCCGCTTGGTGACTGTTGAGAGTACTGCTAGAGGCTTTACAGTGTAGACAATTGAGTCTGTGCTAGAGTTCCACCTGACACCTAGAGTTTTTATGGTAGGTGAATCTTTAATTACTAGGTGTTGGTTTATGCTTTCTTCGGATAGTCCTGCTAATACTTCTGGAGCATTAGAGGCCCATTGGCGAATTTTCAATCCGCCTCGTTCAAGAAGCGCGCCAAGTTGATCTCGTAATGTCAATGCTTCCCCAATAGTGTTTGTGCCTGTGAGAGCGTCATCTACGTAGAAATCGTTTTGTAATACCTTGGAAGCTAGTGAAAACTCATGTTCTTCGTCTTGCGCCAATAGCTGTAGACCCTTGATTGCTAGATATGGCGCTGCAGCCAACCTAAAGGTCACTGTGTTTAATTCGTAAATGCGGATTTTCTCATTGGGATTACTTCTCCACAGAATGCGTGAAGTTCGAGATTGCGTGATAGTTTACGTTCAATGCCTTGTAAACGTTTTTGAGCTTGAGATTTGGATTCTCCTAGCTGCGATTTTTTTGCATTGAATGGTAGCGCGACCGAGTACCGCCCGTCTGGGTTCCGCGTTTCATTCTGCTGAAAGTAATCCTCACAGCTAGTTTCTTCAGCTGTGAGGTGTCGAATTGTTACGCCTTCCTCTAATTCCCAAAACCTTGTCAAGTCAAATTGAAGCTCAGAAGTGACACAACAGGTACGTTTACGAGAAGCTTGCGGCGAGGGTGCGCTCCCTCCGATGACTCAACCCAGCTGTGTTTTTTGGAGGTACAATTGACCGATGCACAATAGAGACAGAGCGGTGCCTGCTCCCAGGAACATGTCTATTGTAGCAGGTCGATGAAATTCAGGATCAGCGAGCGTGAGATTCTTTGGTATCTGGATTGCGCCGTGCTGAATCGGTTGATCTGGCACCAAGTAAGAGATTGTCGGAACTGTGAGGAATGTTCTTTGATATCTGTTCTTTGATATCCGTTTGTTCCGGAACGGATAGTAGCGGTGACAATACTTTTCGCGACAGTCGTTAGAGTGTTGAGAGGGCCGATTGGGATAATACATTTCCTTCTTTTTAAATCTAACAGTTTTGCCATGCCTTCAGTCATGAAGTTCGAGGTTGAACATGGATCGATGAGAGTGCGACATTGCCTCGACTGTTGTTGTCGATTTAAAACGTCCACCACCGCTGTAACCATTAGATCGCTGGTTGATGATTTCCCAACCAGTGTAATTGCTTTGGACTCCATTTTCGAGCTCTCCTTCTGTTTTAGTCATGTTTGATGAGTCGGTGCCTCTATTCCCGCCATGCTATTCGCCCTTCGCGGCTCTGTAGATGGTTGAGGATGTTCCTGTGTTTCATGTAAAAGTGTGTGGTGACGTCTTTTGCACTTATGGCATGCAGCTGAGCGGCATTCCTTTACACCATGCCCACGAGCAAGGCAATTGAAACACAAGGATGCATTGCTAACTGCCTAATCTACCGACATCGCCAAATAGATGTCACATTTGTAAATGGAGTGTGGCCTTGTGCAGATAGCGCACGTGTATTTGCTGTTCTATACCTTCTCTGCGTTTGCGTCATCGCTAGTGGTGACGAAGGCTTGCGCGGAAGCTGTTTTGTTTCTCTTTTGGCGATTATTTTCCTGTGGCTGTGTAATAATCTTGTTGTTCGTATACTCAGTTCCGCTGGAAAACTCGACACAATTAGCTCTTTTTTCCAAAAAAGCGGGCAGATCGTTGTAGCTTGGCATCTTGTCATCATTCAGGGTGAACTCCCATTGCCAAGCGATATTAGGCCTTATCTTGGTGAGAATGAGGTCACTGACTGGAATGTCCCAGCTATCTACTGGGGCTCCTAGGGTTTCTAATGCCCGTATGTGTTGGTAAACTGTATCGAGAAGTTGGTTGAGAGCTGATGATGCATCTTTTGGTAGTCGGGAATACTCGCGCAAAATTGCCCAATGACGTCGTAGGGTCCTACGGGTACATTCGTATTTCTTCTTCAGGATCGACAATGCTAATGCGTAATTTTGATCCGTCGTTTCGAGTGACTGAATGAATCTGGCCGCACCTTCCGTTAGTGATAGTCGCAAGTATTGCAACTTGCGAACAGGCGACAACTCTTCGTTCTTGTCTATTAATGAAGAAAATATGTCGAAAAATGCCGACCATCCTTCGACTGATCCATCAAACCTTGGTAGCGCTATTGTTGGTAACGTTACGTGTAAGGGATGATTTCAAGACATTGCAGTCGCGGATCTGGCTGGGACCTCTGTGAGTCTATAGCTTGATTCTCTTCTCTTAGGTATTTCCTTGCTCGCGCAAGAGCTGTATCGTAGCTGGTTTTTAAGGACTCGCGTTTGTTGCATTCTGACTCATCAAGTTCTTCGATCTCATCTTGTATTTCGGGGAACTTGAGAAACGCTCTTTGCATTGTTTCTAACGCGGCCTGTAAATAATCGGAATCCCTGTCTTCTTCATTCTCTTTCCAGTGATCCAACACTCGAGTGAATGTTGTGATTGAACCTTGAATATTACCTCTCTTCCTAGATAGATGCCATTGTGATGTGAGTAGAAAGGATGTTATAGACAAAAAGGATGGTAATTGACAATTCTGAGCTTAACGAGCTTACCTGGTAGTTGAGGAGCTGACGGTTGGGCGTTTACTGATGAAAGTAACTGGTTGAGCTCTTTCGGAGTGGTCCAGATTCCATTGGCACTTGTAAATTTTCCGCGTAAGTCGTGATGATTCTGTTTCTGGTGGTCCAGGGAAACACAGATCGTTTGAACACTAGTGACTGCTCGTAGATAGAGAGTCCTCGTCGAAGTGAAAATCGTCAAGAACCTTGGTACCGTGGCGTACCTTGCCTATGTGGCTTGTCAACCTTTCACATTCATTGATTAAAAGATACGTAAAGTCACTATCGTCCTGCACTGAAATGATTAAACTGTGTAACTGTATTCCCGCACAGCACTGATGAAATAAACTTTGGACTAGTATCCGGCTCGAAGGACCATATAAAATGTTCACGACGTTCTATGTTTCTGAATCGGTAGGATTCGGCGAACGTGCTGATGAACTCCTGACGCTACTAATTAAAGGAGGCAGGTATTTCAATAAGAATCAGTGGTAATGACTTCAAACGTAAAAAATGAAATATAGTGAATGTCGATGTATTTACAATGAACGGAGCAAGGATACGTGTGATCGGTTACTGAGCTAGAGCACGACTGGCTCTTCCGGCTTAAACAAAACGGAAGGAGAGTTAGGTTATGGCTAGGAAACAAAGTAAAGTACTGAGGATGGACACACATAAATTAGAAGATGCTAGTTGTGGAATGTGGGAAATTGGATGCAGCGCACATGGGAAGGGTCTTGCGAAGGGAGTACCTGCAGATCGTCAATGCGCAGAGTTTAGGGATTGACTTTTCAAGTGCTTAAGGGATGACGGACACTGGGTATGAGGTGACCGTGGGTGAAAAGAATGGTCACAGAAGAGCCTGCGACGTAACACACTCTCCTCTCTTACGATTACCAAAACACTTCTTCAACAAGCTGGACACCATTAACGACGCTTATATGCATTGAAGATTACATTTTCTTTAAAAATCTGTATATATCTTTATGCATTTCTAAAAAAATGGACACAAATCAAATTTATATGCCATTAAAGTTTTTTGACAACGCAATATAGTTTTCTGATTAGCGACATTACAATCCCCCAAAAAACACATGTAAAAAACTACATAAGTCACTACATGTTTGCCTACTATATAATCTAACACTGGCCCATCATTTTAATTGTATTTTCAAAATTTCCTATGATGATTTCGCTACTCTTTTACATTGCTACTGCTTCCCGTAGTTGATTATGATCTAATGGTCATTTAATAATTAATAAAACTTTGAGTGATTCCTTATCGAGTACTACTTGGCGGGTCCGTGCCATGAATTAAAAAGTAGTTACTTTGAATGTACTAATAGTATCCTAAAACTATATGTTTATTATTAAGCTTTTACCGTGATTATTTTTGACGAGTTATTGTTAATATGTTCTACATAGAAAGTTGACATTGGTTTTGAGTTTGATGACTGGTATAATGAACGCAAATTTATATCAAGAAATGCAGAGACCCGCCAAGTAGTACTCGATAAGGAATTACCTAAAGTTTTATTAATTATTAAATGACCATCAAATCATAATCAACTACGGGAAGCAGTAGTAATGTGAAAGAGTAGCGAAAACATTATAGAAAATTTTGAAAATACAATTAAAATGATGGGCCAGTGTTAGATCATATAGTAGGCAAACATGTAGTGACTTACGTACTTGGCCCCAATAATATGATTTCAATACTTTTTATTAGAGGAATTCGTACCACTCTTGTACTTGGCGTAGTTTTTTACATTAAGTGTTTCTCGGGGGATTACTATTATTACCACCACTGCTACTACTATTACTAATTGTAAGTCTACATGGTTATAATAATCTCGTCCACGTCAAAATCTAGAGAGTTCAATAAGGTATCTAACATCTCTGCTACCTCTGGAGACATTAGAATCATATCAACTCCGGGCTGTGCCTCGATATTTTCAATGGGCGCCGCGATTGTTATAGGAGTGGTAGCGTTTGCAGAAGGGCTGACAAGGTTATTTAGCCGAAGGCCAATAGACTCCTCCTGGACGACTGTTACAGGGTTGTGAGAAACAAGCTCTGTTTTTACAATTACAATTACCTCCTCGTTGTCGAAAATAGTAATGATGGGCGGCTGCGCTAGTCGATATTGTAACTTATGAAACTATTTCTGCAACGCACTGAAGGATTCCTCTTTTCTTCGCATCTCAACTCTCATTTCACCTATCATAATTATTTCCGCAGATGGTATCACCACCCATTGTTATTTAATTTTTTACTGTAAACATAAATTTTTTAATTGTTAAATGAATCACTTATATATAATATAGTTATAGAACCTACCATTTTTACACTCTACTTCATCCTCGTACCTCCTTGTGGTTGAGACTCGAATGTTAACGGTAGTGGTGGTGATTTCGATGGCGAAGGTGATGACGATGGAGGTGATAATGACCTTCAAGATTTGTGCATCTGCAATTTTCAAACTTCGGACAACGATAATAACCAAACCGTAACTCTGAGACAATAATTCTTTAAGCACTTTTTTCTATTTTCGATGATCTAAATACGGATTTTTTCCATAAAAAATTTCGTTCCTAATTTTAAGGTATTTGTTAATGAAATAAGACTTTGGCTCGCCGTAGCTCCTAAACTATTGCTCCAAGAGAAATGTTGTAATAAATACTTTTGTTCTTGTTTCGATTATCTAAATGCGGATTTAAAAAAAATTTTCGGATTTAAGATTTACTTTTCTTGTTTTATTATTTCTTATGTTAGTTTGCAGTAGCTTTCAACCTATAAACTAAAATGGATTGTTGTATATAATCAATCAACGACGTCAAAAACCCTCGAGTATAGATTTTCATCCGAATCGAGTCACATTTTTATTTCGACCCGCCATTTTTTATTTGAAAACAAGCCGGAAGTTGAAACTTGCAATTTGCTTACTCCGAACCGTAAGTAGTGTACGAAGTCCCTACACGGGGAGGTATTTTCAGTTTTTTAAATCTTTGGCTTCCTCATAGATGAATCTTCATTTACCACCGAATCGCGAAATTTCGAATTGCTATAAAATTAGATCCGCTTTGCGGATCTTCGCCAAATTTCGTATGTATTATGGTTAAATGATATTTCATACTTGCAGGGTTTGATTCGTTGAAACAAACGCTAGTTATAGCGATAAAGTTGATTTTTCGAAAAATTCAAAACATCATAAATTCATAATTTCTTGAAGGATTCGGCCCAAGTGCAATATCAACCAACCTTGGATACAAATATCTTTTTCATGAACTATTTAGAGGAGTATCACAAAATTTGCGATCGCTAGAGTGATAACGTCCTTTGTTCGGAATTTGAAAACGACATGAAATTCGAGTCGCAGCTTGAATCATGAAGAAAATTATAGCTAATGAAGGGATTATAGGGCTGCACATGCCTGCAAAATTTGGGGACTGTAGCTATAACCGTTCTCGGGTTATAGACGTTTGATTTTTGGGAGGCCATCGCACGCACGCACATACGGACGCACGCACATACGCACGCACACACATCCGGACATTTTCTTTAAATGCGTTTTCTCGGCGTTTTGACATATTCTGAACATGTGACATGAAAATCTCGAAAGAAAAATTTTCCACCGTCACACAGCTACCCATTTTCATCCCAATCAAGTAAATTTTTACATTTTGATCCGCTATTTTGAATTCCTTTTTTTTTTAAATGAATATTCGTAATCAGCGACCTCGAAAACCCTTGAGGAACAATTTTCATCCGAACTGACTGACAGTTGCATTTTAGTCCACCATTTTGAATTACGGAATTTTGTGTGAAGATTTATAATCAGCGACCTCGAAAATCCTCAAGTACTAATTTTCGGCCGAATCGCGTTACATTTGTGTTTTGGTTCTCCGTATTGAACTTTGAAGTCTTCGATCAAGCATCTCGAATATTACAATGGCGGCATTCTTGTATTTACCTGTTTTATCGATGCTTATCGTTCTTTGACTTTAACTACATTACAGGAAATGTTGTGAATTTACAAAATTTAATCAAGCGACTTAATGAGACAACAAGAATCCCAATGTAAACGTATGTGAATATATTCACATTTGGCTGACCAAGCCGTTGAAGAGTCCATGTCTTCTGCAATGAGGCCAGCTTATATTCCTTTCGATCTCTTCTCGTCCTTCAATCTCATGGGTTCGAAAATTATCTCTCTCAGCTTTCTCAAGTTTTCTCATATTTACTCACAGAAACATTTACAGACAGACACTTACAAGTTTATTCAGAAACTTTGAATAGCTTCGCACAGAGTATCACGCAGCTCATACAGAGACTACACTGTAGCATACTAGGTAATATAATCCGTCCGATGCTTATACAATACTCAAGCGGATACGTACATCCTAACGAGCAACACGGACATAGTAACTCTTTTGACGCAGAACTTTATAACTACACTGAGAAAAATGTTCACGAATATCCTCAGACAATTTTTCACGCACATACTCATATCGATACTCACACGTATATTCGCCCAGTTATTACGCATTTTCACACAGATTCAAATACTCATAGACACTCTCACATATATTTCCATAGCAACCTCACAGGTACTCTCACAGACACTTTCGAAAACACGCACTAACACACCGAGTTTCACATATTAAATCACTTCGTGTTCTTTCGACAGATACTTTTTTCGCGAATTATCTCTCTCTCAGCTTTTAAAAATTTGCCCGTATTTACATACACACACTCGCGCAATCACCATGCCTTTTATATTCGAGAAAATGGTAGATGCTGTTGTAGATTCGGTCAAATCGATTGAAGATCTGGGCGATGGTCCTTCGAAATCCCTTCTGTTTCCATTATTATGTGCTAAAATGGGAGTAAAAAAAAAAGAAAAAAATCACAGAACGTATGTTCAAGCGATTAACAATTAAATATGACTTTCCGACGATAGCAATGTCTCCGAGAACGGAAGACTCCGAGAAAAATTTAGTCGGTGATGTCGCTGCAATCTCACAAGAATCGCTCCGTTATTATCCCAACGGAACAATCTCAAATAAAGATTATTATTTTACGGTAAACCCTCCAAGAGAATACTTCGTTGATGCTGTGCCACAAAGCCCAACCCATCGCGACAGTTACAGGTATTTCCGACACGAGGACTACAATAAATTGTACGGGAAAACTTGGCTGAGTAGTATCTTGATCGCTTATTGTTTTAGTATGTTTTTGATCGGCACACCTAAGCACGATCAATTTGCATACATGGAATGTGAAGTGGTAACAAAGTTTTTACGATTTATGCACTGAGTATAAAGATAATTTGAGATGAGACTGGGCGCACAAAGGGTGATTCCCAGTTGCGCACAAACCCAATTGGACACAAATGCGAATTTCTACCTCTTGCGCGATATTCCATCAGTAATTCAACGATATTGTAAGTTATCTTTATTTGACGGAGCCTTTTCAAACATTTAATGCTCTCTTCAGCCGGACTCGCTCGCTTAGCTCGCTCGCCGATAATATACTTATCCACTAACATACCCAGATTCCGAAAAGTCAACATTCCATTCTAACTTAAGGGGGGAATCTGGTACAGCTGAAATTTTTTTCAATGCGTTTTTTTCCAAGATAAAGTTTATGTTTGTTCACGAACATTTTGTTACATGTAAAAGTAAATTTAAACAAGAAAAAACACTATTGAAAATTTGATTTGAATATCTATATATTGTGAGAACACTTTTTAACGGTGACGCACAAATAAATGGCACCGCGAAAAATAATTATTAAAATACTGAATTATTGGGCGCCAGATATAACCAGAGTTACACCACTGTCTCCTAAGGACACCTTGGTCAACTCTTATGCGGTGGGGTCCTGGGTTTGGGAGACAATAATAAAAATCTTAAAACTAGGGAGGTTCACTCTAAAAACTATTGAAAACGACAAACTATCGGAACCAAAATCCGGGGACGGATCCGATTTATTTTAAATAGAAAATATCAGTACAAGATGGTGGAATATAAATGATAAGTACAGAAAACAGATCGAGATGGTACAGAACACACTGTTATATTTACCCGAACGATATTATACAATAATGTTCCCGCTGGAACAACGCAACATACGATACGATATAACAAACGGTACGATAGTAAACAGTGCGATAGTGACTCACGCACTCGCGAGCCAGGGAGACGATTCTGCGAGACATGGACTGAACGATTAGACACCGGAAGAATAGAAAGAAGGAAATGGGAGACCGATCTCCTGTTTGTCACCGGATTAGCTGTCCTTGGACCCTTAGCGGTCAGGAAAGCGCAGGATGACGCGTAAGAGTACGCCGAACAGAAAAGATCCTTTGATCCCGTGAGTTGAAAGATAGCCAAAATACCCCTGAGCGTCACTCGCCGTCGTCCAGTAGCTCCTACTATTCCCAAGAACACAGTCTCCTGGATTATAGTCCCTTAAACGAATCACGATACGATACAATAAATCCAAAAATCGGTTCAAAACTATAGTACGTATATCCCTGAGCTAGGTCACGCCGTGAGTGACGCTACAAATTTCCAAAATCGAGGACCTTCCCGAGAGCGCGCCGTATTACCACCCCCTGGTCCAATCAAGTACGCTGTTACATCGGCTCCGCTAGCGAGCTCGCGATCTTCAATTGCTTTGACGACCTCGATATAATAGATCCTGGCATCTTACTACGTTAGGATGGCTGTAGTGCCGTTTCCGGGAGGCGGGTATCACATCCACCTCTACTCCCTTGATATTCGACTTCACGCAGCTTCTGCAACCATGGGTGCTTTCTGCTTCTGAAGACGCTCGCCGCTTGCTTTGCGTAGTTGAGCCACCAGGTTGTGTACTCCGGTCTTGACGTCACCTCTCCTCGACAGCGCTCCGCCAGGCCCGTAGTTGATTCTCTCTCGGGTTCCGCGGCAATAGAAATTATGTCGAATTCTCTCGGATCCGCTTTATGAACTCAAAAACAAAAGAAACGTTCCCCACAAGGAAATAAATATAAATTGTTAAAATAAAGTCAGTCCTACGCCACGCGAAATGCTCCGTAACCCATCAGGCCCCACGACGTAGCCGAATTCGGCTTATTTTGTGGCGTGCATCAAAATACCACGTCACAATATATATGATTTCGTTTCGATATTTCCAAATTCGCTCTGTTACGTTCCCGGTTTATAGCTCTCGGTCTCTCGCACTATTTGCCTGCCTTACTCCGACCCTCTCTACCTCAACCTAGCAGCATGAGCGGCCGTGCATTTCCGTAACCGTCCGCTCCCGTTCGTGCATCCAGTTGCGTTTGCTGATTTTACGCGACCCCA
>JARQTJ010000494.1:70416-80442 GCA_030142635.1 Trachelus troglodyta | reverse complement strand
TTGGAGATGAGATAAGAAGGGCGAAATATTTTTCCTTAATCATCGATTCAACACCAGATATAGCACATGTGGACCAATTTAGCCTCGTCATTAGATACGTTTTGGAAACAGCCGAACCGTGTGAAAGATTTCTTAAGTTTTTGCCCTCAATGGGACATGAAGCTGAAGAAATGTTTTCTACCATTATTTCGGAACTCAAAACATTCGCTAAATTTCAAAGCCAAGCATTTTTTGCTTTTTTCGTTCCTTGTTCTGCCCACTCTTTAAAATTAGTGGCAACTGCGGCTGCTGAATCTTGCACAGAAGCTTGTCGCTTCTTCATGTTGCTTCAAGAAATCTACGTTTTTTTTTTGTAAGTTCGACACGACGCTCGCAAAATTTAATGACTGAAATCGAGAAAGGAAAACGCTAAAGAGAGTAAATCTAACACGTTGGTCAGCTAGAGAGGACGCATGTAGAAGTTTGAGAGATTTTTGGCACGAAGTCCAAGAAACACCCGATGAAGAAATGAGAATGACTGCGAGTGATACTTTCAGGGTTAACACATTTCTCGTCCTCATTGTTAGACTCGTATCTGAATTAGAAAAACGGCAGCAGGCCTACAACAGGTTCAATGAAATATTTTCATTTCTGACCAAAATGAGTGAATTGTCATCATCAACCCTTAGGGAAAAAGCCCTTTTCTTGGAAGAAATATATCCTAATGATTTAGAGACTGTCTTAGTTCAAGATTGCATACATTTTCATTGCCATCTTTCTTCTGAAAGAATTTTGGTAAAACCAGATTCTGGATTATTGGAAAGTCTATTTTCGTTCTTCCGAAAACAGAATTTACAAAACGTTTATCCAAACTTGGATATAGCAGTTCGCATGGCTCTATGTACACCAGCGACAAATTGTTCAGGTAAGAGAAGCTTTCCTTGCTTAAAACGGGTGAAAAATTATCTAAGGTCTACCTTAAGCCAAGGAAAACTAAACGCCTTAGCTCTTTTGTGCATAGAGTCAGAACTAATGAACAAGATTTCATACAACGGTATAATTGATGATTTTGCGAATAGAAAATCGCGCAAAATAAATTGTAAAACTTTCATAACTTAATTGAATATATTGTTTTTAAACTGTAAGTAAGCGCAATAAAAATTATTTAATTACGTTTACCGAAAGTACATTATTGTGTAAGTAGTATTAAAGCATACCTTACCCCGCTTTATTAGTAGTACATGATTGAGCTTTTATTAGCTAAGAAATATACCCAAAAACTATTTCTTGTACAATCTTAACTAAATCGTTGGATTGTAAAAAATAATCTAGGAACTGACACTTGTAGAGGTCGGTAGGGGCGGCAAAATTTGAATAGCCTACTGACAGGAAATGTGTAAATCCGCCATTGGTAACATCTTATTATTACAAGTGGGGGATGCTCAATGGACAAGTTTCCTCGCATCTGTGTTCTGTGTTATAAGTAGTCCTGCAGATATAACAAAATTTATTTATCGCCGTAGCACCGGTCATGTGTAATATTATGTCGAAATGATTTTCGTTAAGAATCAAACCCATAGTACCCGACAGATGCATACTGTACTTTAAAACTTCACTATAGCCGTCATACACAGGTTTCATTTTACAACCACCCAGTTTTTTGGACTCGTAGACCTCTGTAGCTAAATGTTGAGGATTAAAGAATTTTTGAAAAACCGCAAATTTTCTCAGCCTCATACCTCGATTGCGGAGAAGTATATACTTCAGACTCTGTCATCAACTTCTGCACAGTCTCAAGTTGTGTTTTGTTATTTAATCTAGAATGAGCTAGTCTACAAAATTCATTATGAAACGACCC
Organism: Trachelus troglodyta; assembly: GCA_030142635.1. Taxonomy (NCBI): domain Eukaryota; kingdom Metazoa; phylum Arthropoda; class Insecta; order Hymenoptera; family Cephidae; genus Trachelus; species Trachelus troglodyta. The sequence goes on along the minus strand of JARQTJ010000494.1, from coordinate 78,605 downwards.
TGGACGACTATTGCATCCCTTATAATGTGCTAAGGCTACAACGAATGCTCGACGTAGATATAAATTATCATTGTTGATAATTACAACAATAAGTTTTTCACTTAGCGTGAAACGCTCGTAGAAATCCACAGACGCTCTACCCTTACCAACAATTTCTCGGATTCTTTGAATGGTTATCATGAAGGACTCATATATGGCAACTTCATGACCACTTTGAGCAACTTTTTCTACCAGCGTCCCAAAGATGCTCGAAATTATAATCTTGTGCGGGACGAAATTAAAGTCTTGGTGCTCGGTTTCTGGAAAATCCAGAAGAATTAAACGTTATTCTTACAAGATCTGAAGGATCACCCTGATTTTCTATCATATGTCTATACAGATCCACAAAAGCTTCTCTCAACCAGCTTATAAGATTTACATCCTTTTTTTCAAGAGGCTGAATTTTAAATGTTGTACACGTTCCGTAGATTCATAAGCCCGTATTCAGAACTCTCTCTTGGCACTTGGCATGCGGGTATACTTCGCCGCCAACTTACGCGTGCGAAGAATAGCAACCTATTATATAAATCATTTGTTTTATCTATCGAAAACATCTGTAAATTCACTTACTATTTTCAATGTAAGTGTTTAAATCTCCCTGCTGAATCTTTCTTCCCGGGGCGTTATTATCATTGTTTCCACTGTTTTTTCGTTGCAGATTTCTATTACTTTCTGTCATAGTGATACTATAATATGGATAGGGACTGTCCTGATACCATTACCGGCCTCAAAAGCGAGGATGGGGTTACATGCAAGTATTTAAAATAGGATAAGTGGTAGTGGTTGGAGGATGGTCGCTACCATTTTGACCAGGCGAAATTGTGTATAATACAGACTACTACTGTATTTTTACATCTTAGCTGAAAACCGTGTGATACTCAGTTCAGAAGTTCGTAACATCGTTACATAACCTTCGAAAATATAAGAATGGTAGGATCGGTACTCGTATCATAATCATAGTATCTTTATAATCCACACACCTGGTAAAACGCTGTGCTGAAAAATCGCGATATGCATCGTTCTGTAAACATTCTTTCGTTTTAGCTGTCAAAAATTTTTTATCTTCGAAACTGAAAAAGAAAAATTTCACATGTGAAACTTTTGGGGTCTGGGAATTTGAACGAAAAAATTTCCGCCGAAATTTTTGGGGGTCCTACGACTAATTTTCGAAACTTAAAAATTTCCATTGCAAAACTTTTAGGCCCTGAGAAATTGAAACGAAAAAATTTCCGCCACGAAACTTTTGGGTCCGCCGACTAGTTTTAGAACGTTGCAAAACTGCTGGAAATATAATTTTTTATGAATGTCCGGGGACTGTGACTGTAGTATTATGTGTCCGATCTCTGGACGTTTACCTTAAAGAAAGTTTTAAAGTGTTGTGTGATTTTTGCGTTATAAACAAACCACATAAGTTCAGAATTTTCGTAGGTGATAAGGATAAAAAAGATGATGAAGATTTTGTGTTAAAAAATTATTGTCGTTTGAATATGAAGTATTAAAGCCGCACGGGAACCGGCCCGTGTCAGTTGCTGCGTGAGGCTGCCGTACCTGAAGGGTTAAATAATAAAAATTTTATAATAATAAAAAATGTCTTTTATCATCAAATTGTACGGAAAATTAGTTAAATAATCATACATTATTTTCTCAAAAATTTAGTTTAGTCAAGAAAAATATTAATAAATGAAAAACAGATTTAAATCTATCAAGCCCATCAGTTTACCAATAATACAAATTTTCTTCTCTTTTAGTCGGTAGATTAAAAAGATGTGTTCTCTATTTGCGTAATAATTGCACAGTTATATTTGGCCCTTGCTTAAGATGACATGAAAAGAATATTAAATCCATGTAAACATTTATCTTTATGGTATACTCATAAGTCATTGCTGGGAATATAAAACGTCATCACATAACAATTTATCATTGTTGTTATAGGTTCTCAGGGAATATGCGACGGACAAACTGATAAACCTTTTCTTGCCACATGGATCAGGAGATTCTATAAGAATGGCTTTGGTTTTACTATATATCCAGGCAGAACGTATAGAACAAGCTGAAAAGCACTTGGAATTTGTGTCTGACCAATTTTTGAGAAATATTCTCCTGGAGTATTGGCAGCTCCTTTTTGATACCACTGCTATTATGAAAAAAAGTCGTGCAATTCCAACTTTTTCTGAACTATCAGGAACTCTAATTAGAAAGAAACCCATATTATTTGCTGAAATACTGGCTCGATTAATTGCAGAGTCTATCGTATCATTGCACCAGGTCTTGCAAGTTTTTTTAGATTATTTACCATCAAGACTTGGAAGAGATGGACACGATGCATCAGAAACTCTTCAGTATTTTATAGAAATCCATTTTTATATATTTTTTGAAAAAAATTTTGAAATTGATGATTCCTGCTATGAAATTGCTACGACTGAGGCCTTCAAAATTTTAGTTAGGTCATATCTAAATAAAATGACTAAAAAAAAAGTATATTGCAAAGACCAGGATCGAAAAATGGAACCCCTGGAACTTCTATTTGCCAATTATAGGTAAGTAAATGATGGCTTGCATTTGTAGGCACGAGAGCGTGAAGCATGCTAGAGTTACTTATTTAAATAGCATTGCAAATAATCGTGCGTTTGTACATTGTTCATATAGTAGTTTTAAAAATGTGCAATATGGAGAAATGTGGGAGAAAGTGACACATTTTTAAGGAGAAATGCTATTGTGACGTGTAAAAAACTCGATTTTTAAAAGAATTTTCTTAAAGTATTTGTCACGTATAGCATCGGTTATCAATTCTGAAACAGAATAACATAGGCAACAACTAATAGAATTTCAGACTCAGCACATTACCCAATGCATTGCCCGTGTCACCTATCCAGTGCTTAGTTTGTTATGTGTTGTAACGTAATTGTTTTCCTTAACTCGACAACGATAGCAAAACATCCGAGAGCGAACTATCTTCGAGAACCAACCTACGTTACCTTCGGCCATCCACCCGTCGTTCACGTATTCGCAAGCCAGGCGGGCGCCAGCCAATTCTTTTTTCACCGGGAATTGACGAGCCGGTACACTGGTAGTTGGGGTGGAACAGGCCCAACTCCACCAAAACGAGAGCTCTGACGAAACCTATCAGGCGAGGCGACAGTTTAACGAATTCTGTCGATTTTTGGGGACGCGTAAAATCGAGAAACGCAACCGTAGGTGCTGATTTTTGGGGTCGCGTAAAATCAGCAAACGCAACTGGATGCACGAACGGGAGCGGACGGTTACGGAAATGCACGGCTGCTCATGCTGCTAGGTTGAGGTAGAGAGGGTCGGAGTAAGAGGCACGCAAATAGTGCGAGAGACAGAGAGCTACGAACCGAGAACGTAACAGAACGAATCTTAACTATCTATCGAGATCCCTTCATCGATTAATAAATTGGTAGAACTCGCCGGAGCTGGTGCAGCTAATCCGTGGAGGCCGATAACTGTATCCCAAGGGCACTTTGGTGGGCACTGCACTAAGGCACAGCACTACACTGCCGGAACGCTCACAGGAAATTTATAGAAGTTCCTGGATATCGCGAGAGCCACGCAAGAACTGTACAAATGAGAACTTGCTATACCGTACCGAAACACGGCAAGAAAAACTATCAACAGATAACATGGGAGCGCGAGCCAGCTCGTAACACCTCGGTCGGTGCCCCGAGACAGACTGCTTTGACAATAGCCAAATTCGAGAATTAATTATTCTGATTGGTCGAAATCCTTATAGCCGATAACTTTTCCTTTCACTCGAGTAGTCCCTTTAAACCAAATCGATAGTGTTACTTAGCCAATCGATACTTAACACTTTTGGAGATTCTCCACGGCCGCTTCCCCAGGGCATCGGGCGACAGCTGGGCACCACATCCTCAATTCCGGTCAGTGAGTTCCTCTCCTGCCCTTAACCTTATCACAAACATTATCTCCGCCAGCTCTACAGCCCTTTGCTTCTCTCCAGCAGGGCGTCGGTATTTTATCCGGGCTTCTGCGAGTCCGTGGAGACATTTCCGTCGGGTACTCTCCTCTGCCGGGCAACTCCGTACGTTGAGGCTATCACCCCACGACAGATTCGAGCACTTCGACCTCAACTAAACAATAACGAGATCTTCCGAGAGCATTGGCGTAACTGTACAAACCAATCCGGAGGCGTAGCTTCTGAGCATGGTGGCGACTCAAAAGGGATCAGTAAGCGAGAACTTTATCTGAATCGGCACCCGGAGTCGCCTTGTGACCATGAATCGAAGAATCACGTCACACTTAATATTATTAAAACGATTCGTTCGCGTATTCAACTTTTGCATATTATTAGCGTATCATGCGCATTATGTCAGAACTTCGTCAAAGAGGGTTTTGAGAGAGGTTATATCGTAAACTTATGGGATGCTGGCTTGTCATGAAATGAAATCACGCGTCATACGACGTGTAATTCTCATATTGTGCAAGTTTCATATCGGGCCTGGCTAGAAGAGGATCACATTTCTTGACAGGCACGGGTGGACTTCCTTGCGCATAGACCCAATTGGACACAAATGACTTTTAATTGAAAATGCTGAGAGTTTTAAATACATGGAATAGAATTAAGTATGAGCAATATCTTATTATAGTATATTGTATGTGTGTTTACATTAGTTTACGCTGGGCTTGGTTAGGTAAGGTTAGGATAGGGTGAAATGTTAAAATTTCAGAGGCTGGGTAGTGAGTCTGACTGAACAGAATATTAAATGCTTAAAAAAGTTCCGTCAGATAAAGATAACTTAAAATATCATTGAAAGAGTGATGGAAAATCGCTCAGAAGGCAAAAATTCGTATTTATGTCCAATAGGGTCTGTGCGCAGCTGCACATCACTCCACAGCCACGTTCTGGTTGTCCTCGTGTGGCATCTGAGCGAAAACAGACAATTCACCCCTGACGGCCAAAGACCATCGTGAACGTTTCGAATGATGTTGCACACGGCATGACTGGAAGATAGAGTGGCAGCAAATCATTGACGTCTTCGCACCTTCTGGCTAATACTGAAGATCTCTGGCGACCAGTCAATGCAGCATGGATGGCAATCCGTTAAGCTACCATCCAGCATTGGATCAACTGCCTCCTCCTTCATGTAACCGCTTTATTCCAAGCTGCCGGTGTTTACATGCGTTACTAATGGTACTCATATACCTACGCAATGAGGGCTGTCGTGTTGAGGTCAGCATGCTTTGTTTATGACCTACTTATATAAGAAATTTCGTTTTAATATAACTTCGTATTTCTCAGATTGGAGGAATGGGAAACTTTTAGCTAGCAGCGGACTTTACAGAATATTGACACTCTTGGAATACAAACTCAATAAATGAATAAACAAAAAACAATCACCTGCGTTGCCCTCTGCCATGGTATGAGCTTACTTAGGAATAGACAAGTCTGTTTTGTCAACTACCAGGGAGCAAATGTGACGTCACTTTCTTTGTCCCTTTTGTGATGAAAAAAACTTAGATAGAAATATAAGGTCTAGAGTGTTTTAGTTAGTAGTGAGGAAGCTCAGAAGGAAGAGGTGCCTTCCTTGCATCTGTTAAAATAAATTAACGATTTAAAAACTAAAACAAAGGTGTTATAAATTCACAAGAAACTATTAACCATAACCCAATAGACACCAGTGTCACCCACTGTAATTATTTACCTCCCATTCCCCTTTCCTTTTTTAGTAACGGCATTATTAACCAAATAACAAACATACATATATTGTTACGTAATGCATTTTGCATCATTTCTGTGACATATATCATTCACAACCACCCTGTCAGCAGCCTCATGCTGTGATCCAAATGTTTGATTCACGGGTTTGACTACCGGAATGAATATTCGGGAGTCGAGTAGTTTGGGATTCGTCGCCCGAGTAAAAAATTAGAACTTAATTCTCGAAAACAAATTATAGATTTATTGAAACAAGATGATTACTTTGAGTACACTATTAGAATCGAAACTGTTAACGTGGTGAGCACGAAGATCACGAGGCTAATACTTTGACTAAGTTAACGTAGTAACACTTCAATCGTAGCTCTCCTACTTCATCTGAAGAGCCGAAAGGCCGTCCGTTTTACATATCTTATTTGTGGAACGGTAAGAGTCACGATAACCAGAGGATTATTTTCTATATTTCGCCATGATATCGGCAATGTGCCTCATTTGTTTCCATAACATTTAGCGGATGGAATGTGCCGCTTGGCAGCTTAACCATTCCGTTACTTCTGAAGTAGGAGCGTTACCAAACTCATATACCCGTATTCATAATCCGTCCTTATTTCAAGTGTGAAGGAGGCCTTGATGAAGGCTTCCTTCAATCTCCAAGGCGTTCTTGTTTCATAGTCACACCTCAGCTCTCCCTTCCAAAAAGACGGTATATTTTAGGGACATGTAATTGCCTATAGCGGCAGGACTGGCCGCCACCTCAGTCCCTCTTTGTCTATTCGAGCGGCAATTTTTTCAAAGAGTTTGAAATAGGGATCGCGTAGTTCATACTATAAGCCAAGCCAAGATACACCTTAAATATTCTTTCCACGTGTTGACTTTACGCAGCCCTGGTAAAATTAAGAAAAAATGAGAGTGCGTATTTCTTTTACGTTTCGACCCTCATTGGAGTCAAATTCAAAAATGTTTTATCACCAGGTAAACATGTATGAACTGTTGAACAATCATTGGTTAGATTGTGTAAAAAATAGTAGGCCAAACTAAGAAGAGTTTGTGTGTTACATGTAAAGGCAGGATTAGCCAAAAGTTAAAAAGAACCATAGATGATCTATTAACTATGGCTTTAGGTTTGGGCTACTATTTTTTACACAATCTAACCAATGATTGTTCAACAGTTCATACATGTTTACCTAGTAATAAAACACTTCTGAAGATGGCGTCAATGAGGGTCGAAACAAAGAAATACGCAGTGTCGTTTTTTCATAATTTTACCTGGGCTGCGTAAGGTCAACACCTGAAAAGAAAATTTATTATTAAAACCAGTTGAGAATTTCAATAACTGAAAAGATACATTTTTGCTGCCTGGGCTAGCTGGTAACTCGAGGCGCTAGACATATCAAACGAAATAGGCAATCACCGTGCAGAAGGTTTGCTCAAGGAAGCTCGAAACCTCCCTTGAAATAAGGAGACCAATAAAGCTCCTTGTTCTGTCAAGGAAGGTCTATGAAACGCAAAACGAGGAACGGGGGATCCTTATTCCTCAAGGAACAACTATGAATACGGCCATAAATATCGTCGGTATTCAATATTTATGTTGCTCGATTATGTATATATTTTCTGAAAATATCGTAGGTAATCGAGTAATTTAGTGTAACGTATTAGACCTTGCCTTCAAGGGGTAGGAGGATTCCCGCAAATTATAAATTATTTTGTTGATTCTAAAAATTTGATATTGAAACAGTGCGATGGCTTGAATTACTATGGGTGCTGTACTCTAGTAGTTTTTATCGCCTCTTCGTCTCTTTTTTGGAATTCTATAACAAAGTTTGGAGCTTATGGGCTCATTGACCCATTTTTGCTTGCGAGTATGCATGTCCCTCTGGTGGCTGTATTACGCCGATTGGTAGTGGGCCTTGTTGTGCGACCCCTTCTCTCGGTGGATGGTTTGGGAACGTTGCATTAGTAAATTTAATTCATAGATAAAAAAAAGGTGTTCTAACAAGTTTGTTCAGGTATTTTTTTTCTAAGTGATTGAAAATCTTTTAGCCCTTCACATGTCCACTGTATATATTGTTATGCCCTTATACTACTCCGATTCTTGCTCGATCTACCTTTGTTAGATATAGTAATAATAAGACTAACCGCGCAACACCTCGGCACAGTTCTAGATCCTTAGTCATCAAAATTATATCTCGACGCAGTAATACCTTTTTGTAAGCTGCTCTGCGAGCAGTGGATCGAAATACAGTCGTCATAGTCCTTACGTACAGTAACCATCGTTGTAAAAGAAGTACAATAAAAAAGAATTAAATACTCATAGTAAAGAAGTGTCGAAGATCATTTATTGGACCTTACGGCATAACAAGAAATTTGGTGGCAGCAGGAAGGATCTCAAGCCAGTACGGAAGCCGAGTGCACCAGAAAATGAAGATAATAACGTTACTGTAAGTAACACAAAATC
>JARQTJ010000494.1:58842-70316 GCA_030142635.1 Trachelus troglodyta | reverse complement strand
GTCAAGGAAGGTCTATGAAACGCGAAACGAGGAACGGGGGATCCTTATTCCTCAAGGAACGACTATGAATACGGCCAATAGTGTGATTCACAACACTCACTAGAATTACAGAGTCAGCACGGTATCCAGTTCATTAATGCCCGGTATCCTAGGAACACCTAAGAGCGTCAGCAGAAAATGACTATATAAATAGCCAAAGTCATGATATGGGTGCTCAGAAAATCATTTAGCATCAGGCACGAAAGATCGAATTGCACCTTGCCACTCATGGCTCTAGCCGTTAACGTATTGGATCCAGTGTAATATTCGTAATCTGCCTTAGGTACGGATTCGTTATTACGCACGCTAGGGAACAAGCTGGATTAGTTACTCGGCAAAATTCAGCTGTACAGACTAGTCTTTTCCAAATTAAGTAACGAGTATACTAGATATTTTCTATTTCAAATAATTTCGTCTCGCCTTAACCTTACATACAGTTGGATTTTGTAATTCGGTATTCAAATCTTTACTCCGAATCTCTTATTTGCTTAAACAGACAAATCTTGTAAACAGCAACCATATATAAAACCGTAATAATTATTGTAACAATATATCGAAATCCAAACTTCCTCGCATATTTAATTTCTAGCACTACTTTGATCCTTGAAGGATCCGAATTTTCAGGAAGAGAGTTCGAGGCAGGTGCATAAATGCAGTCATCCTTGGTGTTCGATTCCTCCCTGGCACGCTTATGTGTAGATGTGCCGCAAACTGATGTTTTCTTCGGCCAGATCAGCTCGCCCTTACTAGATAGGAGAACAGACGCGGGGATACTATCTCCCCGCAAGCCTGTCTTGTGAGGTGCGGGAAATCTTTATGTCTCTATGCTTTGAGGAAGTCCGGACTAGGATGGGGATTGATACCCATCCGTGCCTTTTCAAAAATAGAGTCCTAGCACACTAGGCAGGGGATTGATACCCTGCCGTGGTGGGAGGAACTCCGAGGTTGCTAATCTCGTAGAATAGGAAGGGGATTGATACCCTTCTGTGCTGCTCGATTATGTGATAGGAGAGGACTGGCCACGGGATTGATACCGTAGCGTGCCTGCAAAGGTAATAAGATGCTAGAATTGAAGTTGTTTCCAAAAAGTTTGTGTGAGCCGCAAATTATTTTTAGAGTATTCATTCTCAAACCGTTCTAAGCTAAAACAACTGTACACAGGTAGAGGTGTTATCGTGCCCGCTATCGTGATTTACTTGCGGGTACGCTGGCCCTCTGTCGGCTGTCGCGGGTACTTGGCCCAGCGGTTGTCAGGGAGGTGTGACACTCGTTGGTAGCGTTACAACCTTTTAAAAGCATTTCAAGCTATACCACTCCACGTTGGAATAACAAGGCATGTTTCAATACCTTAAACTAGCAACGAACCCACTATTGAGTGTATTCTTATTGCTCGGGATTCAATCAAATTTGATTCATGTTACCTCTAGTCCTTTCTTTTCTTTTGGTTACTTCTAAATTTCTATTATCCAATTGAAACGCCTCGATAGCCACTACGGCCTACGTAACAATATAAACATTACTAGTTTGTAGTTACAGTGATTTAAAATTAATTATTTAATGAAATTAAAAACAGACGCCGCAGTGTAGGGAAGAAGTATGGAAATTTTAGAATTTCTGGAAGGGGAAGCATTTCTGAAAAAAATGTCTACTGTAAGTTTCATCTCGAATAGGACACCTGAAGTTGCGTTACCATCGATAACGATTAACCCCCTTCGTTTTTGGGTGATGCCTAGTTACGCACAAACCCTATTGAACACAAATTCGAATTTCTGTTTTCTGAGCGATATGCCATCAATAATTCAACGATATTGTAAGTCATCTTTATCTGGCAGAATCTTTTCAAACACTTAATGCTCTCTTTAGTCGGACTCACTCGCTTTACTCGCTCGCTGACGATATAATCTATTAACCTACCCAGGCTCCGAAATTTGAATATTCCAACCTATCCTAACTTTACCTAATCAAACCTAGCATAAACTAATGTTAAACCATATACAATATACTATAATAAGATACCGTTTGTACCTAATTCTATTCCATCTATTTAAAAGTGGACAAAATTTGTAGTAAAAAGTCATTTGTGTCCAATTGGTGCGCCAGTGCCCTCCCCTCCCCTCTAATGAAACGACATTTGAATATTTGAAAAAGGAGAACGAAGAGTATCGATACGTTATTGTTGTAGGTTAACATCATTAAAAATCTTTTAGAGTGGTGCCCAGACGCGCACAAACCCAATTGAACACAAAAGCGAATTTCTGCCTCCTGAAAGATATTCCATCAGTAATTTAAGGATATTGTAACTTATCTTTATCTGATGGATCTTTTTCAAACATTTAATACTCTCTTCAGTCGGACGATATACTTATCCACTAACCTACCCATTCTCCGAGGTTTCAACATTCCACCCTTTTTTTTTGTTCACGATGGAGGGGAAATCTTACATGAGACCTACATGATACTAGGGTAGTGTCAGATTCATACTGACTAAAACCCCTCCACCTCTTCTGGGGCAGGGCGGAACCGCGTCAGCATTACTTCACCTTGCCCCTGATCTTCGGCTACCTAGCCTCCGCCTTTCCGCCTGCGATCCTCTTGGTGATGGCGTCGCGTTTTTGTCCTTCTTCCTCTTTCTTCCTCAGCACTACCCGAGCATACGTCTGAATGGCTTCCCATTCCGCGAGTCCTTGCAGTAGCGCCCTACCTATGTCTTTACCACTGGTTAACTTACCCGTGGCTTCCTCCATCTGTTGTCTTTCGGTAGTCCATGCATCACACGTTGTGAGTGTGTGACAGGCATCATCGATGTCTGCCCCCCACTGGTGACATTCAGCATGAGGTGATAATCCACCTCTCCATGGCTCCGCTCGCTCCACTTGACGACGTCGTTCACCACTTCATGGGTCCAGATAGCTTCCTGTGCTTGTACCCACTCCGCCTCCCATGCGTCCAGTGTTCGGCGTCTCTCCTTCTTCCTACGTTCTCCTAGCCGCTGGAGCGCATGTTCTTCGTTGCTTGGTGTCCCTCTGCCTTCTTGGAGTCTCCTCCTTTCTTCGGCCAATAGATGTATTGGGGGTATTCCCGCTAGCACAAGTGCCGCCTTCGTGGACACCGTTCTGTACGTTGACGTTATGCGCACAGCGCATACCCTCTGAACCGCCGCCAGCCTCTGTCGGTTCCTGGCCACCTTCATTGCTCCGCACCATATTGGTGCTGCGTACAACATCATCGAGTGTGTTACACCTGCCAGTAGCCTCCTCTTGCTTTGTCTGGGCCCTCCTATGTTAGGCATCAGTTGGGCGAGTGTTCTTGTCACAGCCATTGCCCTCTCCGCTGCTCTCTGTATATGTTTCGCAAAGTTCAGCCTGCGATCTAGAGTAACTCCCAGGTACTTCACCACGTTACGCATGGGTATCTGCTCTCCATAAGCCCTGATGAATGGGGTTCTTATGCTATACCTGCGACTGAACAGCAGCGTCTCGCTATTTGCCGTCGCTATCTCCAGTCCAACCTGCTCGAGCCAATAGAGCGTGGCACTCACTGCCTCTCCCAGCGTGGCCTCCAGTAGCTCCGGCGTCCTCGCCTGCGCTATGATGGCGATGTCGTCTGCAAACCCTACCATGGTGGTCCCCTCGGACAGGTCCAATCTGAGGAGTCCATCATACATGATGTTCCACAGGGTTGGGCTCAGCACCGAGCCCTGTGGAACACCAGCCGTGATCTCGTAGGTCGCTAGTCCCTCTGCAGTGTCGTAATGCAGCCATCTATCGTTGAGGTAGTCCCGGATCAGTTCAACCAGGTACCGGGGAATACCCTCCCGCTCCTTCAGTGCTTGCATTACAGCCTTCCATCTTACGGAGTTGAAGGCGTTCTTCACATCTATCGTCGTCATCGCGCAGGGAGTTGCGAATCTGCCTTTCTTCATGTTGGCCTTCCTCGCAATGCCTACTACCTCGTCGATAGCTCCAAGAGTGAAGTGTCCCCTTCGAAAGCCATGTTGCCGGTCAGAGAGTCCTCCCGTCATTTCTATGGCCGTGTTTAACCTCGTTAACACCATCCTTTCCAGCGATCTTCCTGCCGTGTCTAATAGGCACAGCGGCCGGTATCCCTTCGGCTGGGCAGGGTCGCCCTTTGGAATTAACACGAGTCGCTGGTTCTGCCAGACTATAGAAGGCTCTCCTCCGCAGGCACTCATTATATGCTGTCAATAAGACTTCCGGAGCACCCACGACCATCGCTGTCAGCGCCTCATTCGGTATCCCGTCCAGTCCAGGGGCCTTATTTGGTGTCAGCTTCCTGGCTGCGGCGCACAGCTCCGCTGGTGTGAGTGCCGTCGGGTTCTCTCCATCCTCTCGCTCTTATTCCTCCTTTTCCTGGGTATCCCTCTCGTGTTTTGGGAAGAGATCTTCCACTATTGCCCTTAGTTCTTCAGGGTCCTTGGTCATCGCTGCTCGGTCCCCCCTCAGCTTCCTCATAACCACCCTGTAGGGTAGTCCTCAGGGGTCCGCATCAACCGTCTCAATCAGCCTCTTCCAGCATTGCTCTTTGCTCCGTTTAATTTCGATGCCGAGCCGATCTTGCTCGGAATCCAGCCCCCAGCCGTCGTTGTCTCTTTTCCCCGGTCCTGTTTTCCTCTTCCATCTTTGAAAATGATGTACCTGCGGTCACTTAAGGAAACCTTACTTCTCACCCATCATCTGCTGGTCCTGTTCGTCATTACCTCGTGTGCAAAGGTGACATCACTAACGGACTCGGACCCCGTGGTCTGCCTTGCCCACGTCAGTGCTATCCCTCTATTGAGCACCTGCAGTCCATTCCTGGCCACAAGTTCTGCTAACAAGAAGCCTCTGGGGTCCGTATTCGCTGAGCCCCACTCTACACTTTTTGCGTTGAAGTCCCCGGCTATATAAATCGGTCCACTTGCTGTCCCGAAGCTGTTTTCCAACTCGTCTAGCCGTTACCCGTAGTCCTGCATCGTGATGTTGGGTGATATGTAGCAGCTGTATACTCTACAGCCCTCGACCCACATCCACGCGTAGCCGTTTCCTCGTCCGCCGGTTCTTATCAACAGGTCGCGGTTTAGTACCACAACTGCTGCACTGCCAGTCACGTCCTCAGCCCATATCCCGGTGCCACCGGCTCGGTTTTGTTCATAAAGCAGAAGTACTTCTGCCTTCTCTTCCTTTGCCGTCTGGAACAGTAAGTCCTGCGCCGCCCTACTTCTATTCAGATTTACCTGTAAGTACGTACGCATTTCCTTGTTTTTTCAGAGCATCATGGAACGTGTGACACATACGACTTCATAGGAGGTGGTCTGTCCCTCTCCCCTGTTTCCCCTCCAGGCATAGGCAGCATCGTGGGTTCTCCTTGCACGTCGCCGCCTTGTGGCCATCCTCGCCACATCTTTTGCATGTGGCGGATCTGCTCGTTGCATGCCTGCAGTCGTGGCTGCGATGTCCATATCCTAGGCATCTGTAGCACTGGAGAACTTCCTGCCTTGCCCGCAGTCTCGCATTGATCCATCCAATCTTGATCTTATTTCCCCGTCTCAGTATCCGCTGTCCCGCTTCCGCTGGCAGCCGGATCAGCGCCAGTTGGGTGCCCCGGTATGCCGGCCTCAGTCGCACCTTAATCTCTGGTTCAATTTTCCCTATTTCAGTAAGACGGGTGACCAGTGCCTGTCGGATTTCATCTTCCTCCGTGGCCTCGTCAATGTCCCGTATTTCGAGGATCATCTGTGGTTGAAGTGCCCATATCGTGGCACCTTCCCCCAGCACCGTGGTCAGAGCTTCCCGCAGGGCCGGCGCCCCACTGTTGCCCCTCCCCATCTCGAGGAGTAGACCCTCTCTGTTGCGCCGCACTGCAGTTACCCTGGCCCCAATTTTTCCGGGGTCGATATTCGCCTTCATTTTTCATAGTACCTCGGCGTAGGTCCCTACGTATCCTTTAACGACTATCGCTTCAGGTAATACCTGTTTCGATCTCCTCGTCCGCCTCTCCTCTATTGTGCCTGAAGTTTTCCTTCTTCCTGCCTTCTTGGGAGTGTTCGCCTTGGACTCTTTGCGTCGTTTGACCATCACCCATTCTTGGTCGTCCGCCACTACCTCCCTTGCGTTTTCCTTCAGTCCTGCAGTCGTAGGTGTCCCTCTTTGGCCAGTGTTGTCCCCCTGCTCACCCAGGCTGTCGACACTCGTTTGGTTTCTCTTCCCCAGCTTCCTCGGCCTTTTCTCCGTTTCCCCTACGTAGGGTGAACCCGGTTTCCTCTTCGCTGTTGTCCCCGGTCCCTGCGGGCTAGTCTGCGTGGCCCTGGTCTCGCTTAGTTGTCGTCCTGGCTCCTCGTTTGGCAACTCCGTTTGTGTGTGTCTAGTAACACTCTCCCTCGGTGATTGTCGCCTCTCTCCTCGCTCCTGTTGCTCCTCCTTTTGGCTTTTCTTGTGTGCTACAGCCTCCTCTCTTTCCAGTCTCCTGGCCAGGAGTGAGGCTTCAGCAGCCATCTCTTTCAATGTGGCATGCACATTTCTATTCTTCCTGGTGAACATTTCCATTTTCTGGATCAGGTTCACTATCCTTTTCACCGTACTGTCCGCTGACGTCTTGTCCGTGTTTTCCGGTCTCTGTTTTACTGGAGGTGCAGATGTATCTTCTAACATATCAACCACCTCCGGCTGTCCTTCCTCTTTAACTTGGACCCTCCGTCGCGCTTCCTGTGTTGGAGTCCATAGCTTCGACGGCGGTGACCTGGCCAGAGACTCCCTCCTCTTGAATGGGTCTCCATCCTCTCCAATGCTGGGCTGATCTTCGGCCCTGGTCGTCCTAATCGCCTGACCTTTCCCCTCACGGTAATAGGCTGACGGTCCCCGGGAGCCCGCTTGAACACTCCCGACGACCGGAACTGGGGTATCCCCCCCCCCCCCCGTAAACAAATTATCAGTATTACTCATACCTTCATTTTTCTTTTTTCTGTGGGCTGCCCTTAGTCGTCTACGCTCTCCTTCGACCTTATCGGCATGGGTGGCCCTTCTGGGGGCGTAGTCGCCCCCGCCGGCATCGCTGTCCGGATCATCGCGTAGACTACAAGCCCCCCTCCCCCCCCACCACGTCACGGTCACGCAGCCCCTGGGGAGGAACATTCCACCATAACCTAATGTAACCTAACCTAACCTAACCTCGCAACCGTGCATTAGGTTTATGTTTATGTTTGTTATTTGACAGATTTGATATGATATTTTATAAAAGTTTATATGAAATATTTATAAGATCAGCAAGTACAAAAAAAGATGTCTGAAATGTATTGTGATAATCATTTTGGATTTATAAAGAAAACATAGATTAAACTATGGCTTTATATTGGACAAGAAATAATAAACAACTAGTTGACAGTTTTTATTAGCCTATCATAACTCATATATTATTGTTTTCATACTAAAAGAGTTAAGATGATGACTAGTAATATGATAGTAAGTCTTTACAGTAAGTTTTATTGTGTATGATATAAAATAAATATATAAATATTAAATTTTTTACATGTGATGTCATAAAGAGTCTAAAGTAACAGGAAATAATGTTTATTGAAATGTAAAAGTAAAATTTTGAGAGTTTATTAGTTTGGGGAAAAGTTGGTAATACAAGTTCAGGCTTACCAACTGTGATTTCATGAGAACTTGGTTTGATGTTTGCTGCAATACAGGCCCTAAAATCATACGATTCGTAACTGCGCAAATGAGGGTTCTGAATAAACTGAAACAGATATCTTATCACTCGTTCGGAGTCATAATTTAGTATTGACAAAGAATAAGAGAATTGCGCCCTTTTTGGGAAACTCTTTGTACCCTTTCCTCCCCCCCCCCCGTTTTTGGCGTTTTGTAACCGAGGTAATTTGTAAGAAGCCATTTTGCCTTCGGGAACCTTCCTCCGTAACACCTCTCACCTCTTCCCCTGCTAGCCGTGCCATTTCGCGTTACAGTAAATATTCGGGGACTATTCGAGGTCACTCGACGGTGCTACATCGTTACAGTGGCTGGCGCCCAAGATGTAATTTTCAAGATATGTAGTGCCGGTAAGCCCTCCCTGCCCTTCCTGTCCCACTTGCCCATGGAGTATCCTTCCGTCCTCCGATCCCCCCTTCCTTCCGAGCCCATTTAAAGTCGTCCGACACCGCATGCTCCCGAGCGAGCACCCGTGTGTATTGTTTTGGGAGTGATGCCCACTGGCACACAATCCGATTGCGCACATGCCCAATTGGGCACAAATCATTGGACACAACACGATTGGACACAGTATGCATGAGGCATAGTAAGATCGGACACAGTGCCGATACGACACATTACTTGTGGACACAGAACGTTTCGCATGTAATAATATTGGACACATTAGAATTGTGTCCAATCTTGTTGTGGCGAAGTGATCCCGCGTGCGATCTGACTACGTAAGGACGGACCGTGGAATTGGCCACAGATAGTTGTAAATAAATTTCAGATAATTTATGTCCAATGATTTGTGTCCAATTGGGCGTGTGCGCAATCGGGTTGTATGCCAGTGTATGCTCTTGTTTTGGTTGCGTGTTTAGTCCAGTGTTGCGCCTTTCGAGTTATTATATTGTGAACATCATATTTTCTTTTCGATTAGCTTTTCTTGTCTGTCTTTTGATTTGCTTTTACTTTCTGTCTCTTTTGTACACTGTCATTTGTTTGATTAATTATATTTTGTTACTCTTACCCTGTGTTCCCTTTTCTTTCCGAGACCCCCTTTTTGGTTGCGATAACTAATTTGAGCAGACCGTGGGTAAAACCATCTACCTAGCACGTCACAATTGACAGATAATGACAGGTGACAGATTTCACGTACGAAAATATTGGCGGGGCAGTTTTTGTTTTCACGTAAGTCAAGTCAAGTAAAATACGTAATGATCTTAGCAACCATCTTCCATATCGTTTCTATGTTCGAGACGTAGCCAAAATCGTAGAGATTTAGTAAACGCTCGGTTTTAAAAACGATTTTTTCCTTAATTGGAGGATCCAATGGAATTTTGCAAATACACAATTGAATACCGCGCCGTTTTACGTGTTCTGTGTCCTGTCCCGTGTCCCATTGCATTGTAGAGCCTTAAGCCTTAAGCCGTGTCGTTCCAAAGCGTAAATTGCGCAGAAAGGTGTAAGTCGCGATGTCGGGAATTGTAATTCGCGCTACTTGAGATATTGTTAAATCAATATTTTTCTAATTAATAAAATATATTTTCGTGTGTGTTAAAATTATAAAACTACAAAGTTTTTATTATAAGTGTCCTATTTTTTATCGTTAAGGGATAAGTGGCAGCTTATCAAACAGAATTCAATAATAGTTGACAGATTACTAAGGGGAAAGTTAATTATTAAATTATTAGTGAAGTTTAAATACTTACCTGCAGTACTAGATGCTGTTGTTGGAGACTGGAACCTGAAAGAAGAACAGATAATTATAAAATTCATTATTTGATTGAAATACTCACCTGAAGATTCTTGAAGAACGGATGTCTGCAGCTAACCTGGAAGAGAAGGAAAGTGAATTATAACAGAAGTTTATTAAAGAAAATAATAGATAAAAATTTAAGAAGATACTTATCTGAATGATATCTTTAATTACACCTTGCTTGTTGGTTCAGGTGAAACAAGCTGGCGACCGTAATCGAATCATTTGTCCGGGCATCTTGTGCAAATGTGGATTTCTGTAATCAGCAATCTAATAAAGCAATTGTACAGATAAACGGTTACAACCTAACCTAATTTACTTTAATGGCCCATGCTATATTGATATACAACGATACGACATCTGCTCGTGGGGTAGAAATCTGGGCGCAAGTGGTTCGTGGGCAAGTGGGCTGTGAGCATCTGGGTCGATGGAGATGTCAATCCGTGCGCAAGTGGGCTGTGGGCAACTGGGTCCATGAATGTTAGGAAATCCGTGCGCAAGTGGTCCGTAGGTAAGCGGTCCCTGGGCAAGTAGGCCGTGGACAAACGGTCCGTGCGCATCTGGTTCCGTGGGCAAGTAGTCTGTGCGCAACTGGGTCCGTGGGCAAACGGTCCGTATGCACCTGGTTCCGTGGGCAAGTGGTCTGTGCGCATTTGAGTCCCTCCCAATAATAGGAGCCAATCCGAGTTTCGACCACGCGGTCACGAATTCAATATTTATTATTATGCTTTCCCGTGTTTTTCTTTGTTATTTTATTTTATCGTGATTTTACCGCTGGACGATCTATTTACTTTTTCCGTTTTAATTATTGTTCTTACTATATCGTCTCTATTATCGTGATTGTCTGTGATACCTGGAATGCGGAACGGGACTAAGAAAACGTAATAGGGTAGTCCGTAGATTAGCCGTGCGACTAGCATGCGTTATATTATTAGGTCGAGTCATAAGTAACTTTCGTTTTTTTATCAGACTTACTTAGCTGCATCGGAAGTAACTTATGACTCGATCTAATACATCTTCTTGCATACCGTGAGTGCGTCCCTGTAAAATTCTATATCGGGGCGTACTTACTCTCTGTGCGGCCTGCGTTTAGGCTCGCATACGAATACTTACGCTCGCTATCTGTTAGGGCAGATCGGCTTCCTTTCGATCGTTTCCAAGATCTGTAACGATTAATTAATATAGCGAATACTTATGGTAGCTTTCCGTACCTTTGTCGGGTTTTATTATTTATTATGTTTTGGTTGCGGGGTGCAATAAATTGTTAAGTTTATGATTACATAAAACTGGCTTACGGCTCTTACTTCCTAATTACCCCGCCCCTCTCCTGTACCTATCGAGGATGAGGAAGTCAGACTTTCGTGACGCATCGGTCCTAGTATCGTCGAATTTTCGTTTATTATCGCTATTTCGGTGGATTTCATTATCGTTTCCTCGTGGCATCACCGGATGCCTGGCGCCCATCGACATATCTCTCAGATGATCTTAGGAGAGAGCACTGCGAGTGCAGGGCATTCGAGATTTTATTCGTCCTCCGTAGGAAGCTGGAAGACTCGGGATAACAAAAAGAAAAGTGAACCAAGCAAGGCGACTCCGCTAAGAGAAAGAGTAGGAAAGATCGCCAAATAGGTAAGACGAACCAAACACAAAAACGGTGACACCGGCAAAAGAAGAGATAAAAGCGATAAAAAAGTGAAAGGCAGAGAGAGAGAGAGAGAGAGAGAGAGAGAGAGAGAGAAAGAGAGAGAGAGGGAGAGGGAGAGGGAGAGGGAGACGGAGAGGGAGAGGGAGACGGAGAGAGAGAGAGAGACGGAGAGAGAGAGAGAGACAGAGAGAGAGAGAGAGAGACAGAGAGAGGGAGAGAGACAGAGAGAGAGAGAGAGGGAGAGAGAGAGAGACAGAGAGAGAGAGAGAGACAGAGAGAGAGAGAGACAGAGAGAGAGAGAGACAGAGAGAGAGAGAGACAGAGAGAGACAGAGAGAGAGAGACAGAGA
>JARQTJ010000494.1:26992-42325 GCA_030142635.1 Trachelus troglodyta | reverse complement strand
AGAGAGAGAGAGAGACAGAGAGAGAGAGAGACAGAGAGAGAGAGAGACAGAGAGAGACAGAGAGAGAGAGACAGAGAGAGAGATAGAGACAGAGAGAGAGAGAGAGAGAGAGAGACAGAGAGAGGGAGAGAGGGAGAGAGGGTGAGAGGGAGAGGGAGAGAGAGGGAGAGAGGGAAAGAGAGGGAGAGAGGGAGGGGGAGGGAGAGAGAGGGAGGGGAGAGAGAGAGAGAGAGAGAGAGAGAGAGAGAGAGAGCAAGAAAGAGCGTGCGTCGGGACAGGAGCAGTCCTCCACCAAGCTCCCTATTGAGCATTTGGGGCCTTGTTAATACGTATCGTTAATCAGGATTATTGCGGCGTAGAGATTGAACCTAGGGGGTAGGCCATTGTTGCCGAACACCTCCCACTCATCGGTAAATTCTTCACCGCAGAGGACAACATCAAGGAGGTACCCGAGGATTTCAACACTCCTATTTTCGTGGTCGCTCATGAGACTGTCTTCACCTACTCATACGGTGAGCGAGCTATTATTTTCAAACCCACGATGCCTGCGTCTACGAGTAACGACGGTTCGGGCACTAAAAAGGCCAGGACGTACACGCCCGTGGCCGTGATGAGGAGACTATCCTACCTTACGCTCCAAAGGGTCTTGTGCTGCGTGACCCTTTTACAGACTACGCTAGATCACCGACAACGCTAACAGAAAATTAGATGGACTACGCGAGATCACCAACAACGCTAACAGCTGCGAAGATACACTGATTGCGGAGCTCGATCGCCGCCGGGATGACGCCTCCAGGGACAACATATTGGGCGATCTTCGGCTGGTTCTCGAGAAGAAAGGCCTGTGGTCGCCGGCGCTTTACGAGTTATTGGTGGAGCTGCTCTCCCTGTATAACCATGAGTACCTCTCCTTCGTGCGGAGCACCATGGAGACCCAGAACAACCCGACTTAAGGATTATTCTCTTAAGACAATTGTACGGTTCATGTTTCTTGCAATATACAGTATATATATATTTAAAATACCTATTTTTCTTTTTTTTTTGTTTCCTCTACCTCCATTTCGTCATATCTTGTCAATAATAGTGACGGGCGGGGGGAATTAAACATTAAGCGTATTCCTCTATACAGGATTCAGTTATTAACGAGCAATCGGCGCGGAACGTATATCGAATCGTTTGTACGAAAATTATGGTGAGTCTTCCGCCAAAGTATCAGCTGTTTACCACTATCTTCTATGCGGGTGACTCGTGCGACTTTAATCTGCGCATCACAGTTACCGCTGACAGCGGCCATTATACGACACCGACGATCGACTTAATCGGTCCGTATATTAGTTTCACCTTCGATCTGAACACCTGGAAGGATTTTCAAGATCACTTCGCCGAGATAACGACGTTCTTCAGAGGTGATCTGAACTCCGATTACATCATTGTTCAGATGTCTTCAGCGTACAGCATAACATTCATACAGTCCTGCGGCTCGCGTATTATATACCTGGCGTGGGAGCTCGGCAAAATCGGGGAACGGGCCTTACTCATCAATCAGGACACGTTTAACGGCGTAAAGCAGGTAGGGGATCGTGTCGACAATAGGCTAATGATCTAAAATGTATCACACCTGATAGCTTTATAATATGTAATGTTTCTTACAAACACCGTGTTCTACTTCACCCCGGTCACACTTACCTCCTTAGGATAATTACAACAAAAAATGTTAACGACCGGAGGTCAGTGCATGGTTGCTGACTGTGATAAACCTCTGCGGACATGCAACGCTACGGCTGGGTTTCGGGCCTTTGGACCAGGTCCGCGTGGTGGTGAACCACCACGATGGTAGGGGGCGTGGGGAGAGCTGATCACATGGACGAGGGGGTGGCGCCATAGTGCCGTGCGGGGAACAAAACGCTGTGCACTCTATGACTCATAGGGGCAGTGGTGGGGGATTGTTGTGATGCCCGGGAGCGGTGTGTATCTACGGTCTACTATGCCCAACTCCGAACCAATGTCAATGCGTGTAGCCCTCTCATTCCAAACAATCGCTAACCCTCGAGGCCCACCAAGGGAAGCGATGAGACACGCTTCCACCCCCTTCTTGGCTCTTTATCGTTGAGTATCCTTTATGAGTACTGCGAACCATCCCCACAGGGACCGGCATTTTCTTTCTTAGTATTTCAAATATATCAAATCGGCTTTCTGCTGCAGAGCAAGCCCGAGTGGTGTTGTGTTGCGCTCGAGTTTTAGTATCATGCATCCCTGTTCCTTGATAGCCCTGTAACTCTTCTTCCATTGCTTCATAAATTGTTGTAAAAACCGAGGTAATAATTACGAAGCCGTTGCGATCGGGAACCTTCTTCCTGAAACCCCTCTTTTCTCCCTTGCTAGCCGTACCCAATTCTGGAGTCAGCATAAATATTGGAAGATCTTGCGAGGTCACTTGTCGGTGCTACCCTATGACAGTAGCTGGAACCAAATGTTGTTTTGAAGAAAGTATTTAGTGTCAGTAAGCCTTCTTTCCCTCCTATTCCCTTGTCGGCCAATACCTTTCCGTCTTTCTCGATCCCCTTTTCCCACTATCGAATTGAAGCCCTGTTGTGACATATCGTGTTTCTGAACGAGCTTTCACTTATTATTATTTTAGATCCATTTAGTCTAGCTACGCGTACACTGCTGTCGAAAAGCTTTCGAACAAGAATATATAAATTAGAAAAAATGTGTTGTAAACCATAATATAGATTTGGTAACATGCCTACGTCAGAAGCGATGGAATGATTGCTTGCGACGCGGCACATTCCACCCGTCAAATATTATGGAAACAAGGAGACGCATCACCGATACTATGGCGAAACATAGAAACAATCCTTTGATCATTGCGTCTCAAAAAATTCCATAATAAGATATATAAAAGCAGACGGCCTGTCGGCACGTCAGACGAAGTATAGAGCTACGAGCGAAGTGTTACTACGGTAATTTAGTCAAAGTACTAACCTCCAGTTCGAGACCTCGTTCTCATTCTCACCATTAATTTCGTTCGTAGAAGTGTAACCTAACGCAACCAATTTTGTTTCAATAAACTTTTATATTTGTTATTGAGAGTTAAGTTCTAACTTTTTATTCGGGCATCGAATCCCTAAGTACCTGGCTCCCGAAAACCTTTCCGGTAGCCGAATCCGTGAATCTAGTAATTGGACTCACAACAAATGGAAGTAAAACGCATAAACGTTTGAATTTTATTTTGAGTCACACAGAGCATCGTGCTATACGTTGTTCTACATACAAATATTAAATACAATTTAGTTGAATATAGCCCGAGAAAAACGCACGCACAAGGGTTTGAGTGCCGATCATTTCTGTTGGTGTCTTGTTCTGATTGGTCAACTATAACCTGTTCTCATTTAAAAACTAAGAACTTTCTGATGAAAATTAAGGTCATTTTCGTGATCTTTGATGCCTTCCGAATACGGCCATATTCCGGAGCTGCATGAAATTTTGGACATTCTGTATATTGAGACGTTTCACGATTTTAGAGGATTAAGAATCACGAGCCTTTTTAAGGGGTTTGTGCATTGTGGTCTCATTTTGACATTTTGTCCTGTCTTGATAGGAAATAACACTTGATTTTTAGAATTAAATAATCTTACTATATTTTCTTATAAATTACATGCTAGAAAGCCACTTAATGGTTATTTCATTCTCTCACATAAACACACATTCTTATAATTGTGTACAGTTTTTCTTATTGTACCGCAGGCGAAAAGAATTGTATTTGTTTGAAATGAAATAGCTGGAACTATAATACAGTAGATGCACAATGCGTGCGGAGACTATAGTCCAGCTGAAGGTAGGGATGGTAATGATTCAGGACCCACAGATGATCATAATGACTCCCGTTCGCTCAACCTGTTATCTTTAGGAAGGTTTTGATTCAGACAACTACTAATCAAAATGACGTTGGAAGTCTTTTTAGGCAGGTACCTGTAAGATGGATTTTTGGTCGGTTCTTGACACCGGCCGCACAATGACTTTTCTGCAGGAAATCTACAAGCATAGCAGGTCTCTTGATACAGAGATGAGACATAATGCTCCCTGAGACCAAAAATTGCTAAGGATGAGCTCCCACAGTTTACAGTACAATACTGTTCACTGGTTCGCTCTAGAAGACAGGATAGATTCCTTAATTGATTCTTAATGATTATACTTCCTAAATCTTTACTGCTTCTTGTCGTCTTTTGGTGTACATGAATCTTAACAACGAACGAGTGGAATGGGAATCGGAATCCGAAACAGATTAGATTCCTGTCGAGGAAGCCGCTGCTTATATCCTCGAGAAGAACACGTTATTTTTAGTGGGGATAACGTTTTTTATTCTCCCAATGTGTGAACGTCGCTTTTTTGACTTGATATTTGATTTATTATTGGATTCGACCATTTAGTTTGACTAGTTGGACTAGTAGTTTCTTCAAATACCGGCTTACTGGTATTTTTATTGTATTCTTCGCGTGCCTGCTGATAGCGCTTTACCACTTGTTTCTTTTGGTTCCAGTCGCACGACTAGAGTTTGGATTCTAGGAATGTTAAAAGTAATGTTAAAAGCGCGTGCGGTGATTGGGCCTTGTACGATCGAGGCTCGCGTATCGTAGGAATCTTCAGGTCAGGAAGGGCTCAACGAACATACTCTGGGTCTTTTGGATAACAATCTATATGTTTATTTCATAAATATACTCTTCCGAGTGTCCGGGTTATCTCGCGCACGCAACAATCCTCTAGCTCGTCCACACGCACGCGCGTCTACTCGCTCACGCGTATATTTTTTAGTCGTTCGGTTCGCTCGTTTGTTCACACACACTCGTTCGCTCTCGTGCTCACGTTACGTATTTCTACTCAACCGCGCTCACACACGCACCCGCTCACGTTTGTGCGCGTTCTCTTTAACGTTCCGTTCCGCGCTCTCTTACGCTCTCGCTCATTCTTCTCAACGTTTCGTTCCGTACTCTCTCACGCTCTCGCTCGTACTTCTCAACGTATTTCTCATTCGCACACACGCACTGTCTCTCTCACGCTCTGCGTGAGGCGCTCGTACCGAGGTTCTCTATTGCGCACGCTCTCAACGTGATCGCGGTATCGCGGGATTTTTAACAGTAATATTCTCTAATATTATTTCATCATGGTTGTGGCTGTGACTCGATTCAAGAGAATTATGATATATTAGGGATTTAAATGTCTGATTTTCCTTTTCCTTTATCGGCATCGCTATGAGAGGTTGATAGGAGTTTTTAGGAATTTTAAGATTGGAGGAGTTCTCTCAGATACTATTATGCACATTCACAATGCGCGATGCAGTCCTATGTGGGGTTCTTGACGTATCCATCATCGAGATTTGGATAATTAGGAAGGAAAACATATCAAGCATGAAGAGGTATAAGAGTGGAACGATGTAATATATGTATACCTGAAGGATGGGTCATTTTCAAGGAACGATCCGGAAAAAATGCAGGGCGTCTAGGCCGGGGTTCGAATCCGGGACCTTTCAACTACAGGTCGACTCCTCTGACCACCGTAAGCAAAAAACCGGATGATTCTCTCTGTCTAGTAACTTCGATACTTCAAAACCCGACTTTTAGTATTATAAACTCTGAAGAGTTGATAAACGTCCCAAATGACATTTTACTGGCAATTCTGTCCAGTTCTGGGGGATATTATGATATCTCTGGCCCCTTAATTTGTGTATTGTATCAGATAGTACTTCTCACATAATACAAAAAAGTATGTATGTCTTATAAGGTTTATTCCTTTAGCTTGCCAGATACTGATTTTATAAGGTCTAAAATTGAATTCATCACGATTTCTCTACATCGCGATTATTATATGGCCGATTCACTTAAAATTCAATATTCAGCTACTGTTGAGGATGCTGATTCCGAACCTGAATTAAGAATTTAATAATTCGAAATGGTAGATCCAATATGACGGGTCATTGTGCTAAATAATTATTTCACTTTAACAAACAATCGTATGTCATTCGTCCGGAGCGAATCAAAATCGTTCAAATAGTGTTTTAGTTAAAAAGAATCGTCTTCACTCGTTCTACTGCTGTAGTGAGTTTATAAATGGTTAGGCTTGGTTATATTTCCATGTTTCAAATTGACTGTAAAGGGCCGTATATCTCCTAAACTAAAGTGAAATCTACTTTTTTACTCTTGAAAATCACTTTTTTTTATTCATAAATATTTTGGAAACTTAAAGAATTAGTCGTATAAGACATATACACTTTTTTTTCTACGTC
Organism: Trachelus troglodyta; assembly: GCA_030142635.1. NCBI lineage: Eukaryota > Metazoa > Arthropoda > Insecta > Hymenoptera > Cephidae > Trachelus > Trachelus troglodyta. The sequence continues at coordinate 36,045 of JARQTJ010000494.1, read as the reverse complement.
AGAAGTACTACTCACAATAAGAGTTAGATTAAGGGACCAAAAATATCATAATCTTGCCCAGTTTTGAATAGATAGAAGAGAATTGGGTGCGAATGCTATCTTACTATAGTATATGATATGTACTTTTACATAAGTTTAGGCTAGGTTTGGTTAGATAAGGTTAGGACAGGCTGGAATGTCCAAACGTCAGGGACTAGGTAGGGTAGTTGATAAGTATTTCAATGACGAGCGAAGCGAGCGAGTCCAACTTAATCAAATATTAAATTTTTGAAAATGTTAAGTCTGATAAAGATAGCTTATAATATCATTGAATAACTGATTGCAATAGTGATGTAATTGTGGGCAGCATGCGCAAGAGTGTTTGTTTATTGCCTGTGTCCAATGAGTTATGTGATAGTGCGCAATCGGTTAGTGTGCAAATGCGCATCACTCAGATTAAAGCACCGAAGTTATATTAAAGAAAGCAAGTTAAAAGTATATGCAGGCCGTTTAGAAAACTACACAGCTTTTAAAATCGGAAAAGTAAAGTAAATTCTGAAAAAGACTTCGAAAATGAGTTTGGTACAACCCCATATAACGAGAACAAAATCTACTAGGTGCGAAAAAACGAACCAACACAACAAAATTTCTTAAATTAAATTTACAAAGCGAAAGTTTCTTGAGGGACTCTATATAAACTATAATTCTTATACTAAACGCGGAACTAGTAAGAGGGACTAAGGCCCTGTTGACTACACGCTTGACTACATGTTACGGCAGCGTGACGATCCTGCGCCGACGCAAAAGGAATGTTAAATGAACTTTTCGATAAATACGATAATACACAATAAACGCGAGAACAAATAACTAGATTCGTATAAAATCAAAGTATAAAATAAAAGTATAAAAAGTACGAAAACGGAAAGAAGTTCCGTTTCGCGGAAAAATTTTCCTGTCAAATGGAAAGAGTCGCAAACGAGATATGCGAAGATTTGGGCTAACACACAGGCAGCATATTACCATAAATAATTTATCACAAGAAATAAAATCAGTATAAAATCGTCAAGAAGAGTGGCACTCTCTCGTTGGACCGTCATGGAAAATAATTATAATTAGCGAAAACGAAGTTAATTTGGGTATGCCACTGCTAGTTAGTGCGTGCCGATGTTCTCACGGAAGCCGGTCACCCGGAAGGGGTAAACCACGCGAAGCATTGGCCGGATTAGCCGGGCGATTATAAAAAAAAGGAAGTCAACGCTAAGATTTAGCAATAGCATAGGGTATCGCGAAATTTTAACATAAGGCGATAGCAACTAATGGTTCAATGAAACAGGGATATTGGTTTGTTAGGGAGAAGATATCATTCCTAATAATTTATGGCAAAATATATAAAAGTTATACGTCAGAAAAAATATTCGAAGTCCACATCAGATACAGAAAAGTGACATATATTGTCGGAAAAGATAGAAAAGAGAGAATATACTAAAGTAATGCGAACAGATTTTTCGACACGGCCGAGAAGATAGTCGGTCGCTTAAAAATTATACGACATTAATACTCATGGTTTTCAGATAGAAGCCGCGTCCATGATCAGCTTCGTGCGGACGTTTCACAAACATTTCAGTCTCGATCATCAGGGCTAAGAGACTTCGCTACTGAAGCTCCCTGTTATCAAGAAAGTCTTAATATACCTATGATTGCTCATGCGGATTAGTGCTTCAGCACTGGGAAAAGACACACTGGGTTTCTTTGGTATCCCCGATCCCCATTAAGGTTAACTGGATATTTTAAGGTCTCTAGATCTTCACGGTGTTTTCGGACAAAGTAATATTTAGACTAGCTAGCTAGTCCAGTGTCTATTCAATATTCAGTGCAGATTGAGAAAAATTACCATATTTGATACACCGTTGATGTTCTTTGACCCGTGCACTGATATTTCTCCCTGTCTCACCTATGTACACTTTTCAACAAGAGCAGGGAATTTTATATATTCCCAGGGCACCCAGAGGTGGTCTGCGGTCTTTCGTACTGTAAATCATTTGTCCAATCTTCTTCGGCGTGGTGTGCAGATGCGCAAAGACCAGTTGCCCACGGACCGTTTGCCCATGGACCACTTGCCCACGGACCGCTTGCCCACGGACTACTTACGCACGAAAATATATTACGCACAATAATATGAAATATATCCAGTGGGCATCTGAGTTAACGAAGATATCAGTCAATGCGCAAGTGGGCCGTGGGCAAATGGTCCGTGCGCATCTGATTCTGTGAGCAAGAAGTCTGTGCGCATCTGGACACCACTATCTTTATGTGACGGGACCTTTTCAAACTTTGATGCTTTCTTTAGTCGAACTCGCTCGCTTCGCTCAATCACCGACGATATACTTATCCACTAACCTACCCAGTCTCCGAGGTTTAAACATTCAACTTTAACCTAACGTAACCTAACTTAACTCAACCTAACCTAACTAACTTTAATGGCCTATGTTATATTGATATACGATGATACGGCATTCGCTCGTAGGGTAGAAATCTGTGCGCAAGTGGTCCATGGGCAACTGAATCCGTGAACGTTACGAGATCTGTGCGCAAGTGGGCCATGGGCATCTGGGTCGACGGAGATTCCAATCCGTGGCCAAGTAGACCGTGGGCAAATGGGTCCGTGAATGTTACGAGATCCGTGCGCAAATGGGCCGTGGGCATCTGGGTCGACGTAGATTTCAGTCCGTGCGCAAGTGGACCGTGGGCAACTGGGTCCATGAATGTTAGAAGATCGGTGTGCAAGTGGGCCATGGGCATCTGGTTCAAAGTAAATTTCAATCCGTGCGCAAGTGGTCCGTGGGCAAGTGGGTCGTGGGCAAACAGTCCATGGGCATCTGGTTCCGTGGGCAAGTGTTCTATGCGCATCTGGGCTCCTCCTTCTTCTTCGGAAGTTTGAAGATTCTACGGATGTTGTGTTTCCGTAGTACCTTGTGGGTGCGGTCTGTTGTACTTTGAAGAAGTTTTGGATGTTCTTTTTCTCAGCTAGTTCATTGGAACATGGGGATGTGCTTTTTATTTTGTAGTTTATGTAGTACATAGTTAATTTGCTTGCTGCGATATCTACATATTCCTACCAAGGGCTTCGTTCAGATGTTTAATTTCTATATCTAGATTTTGCGTTTCAGAAATAGTTAGAGCCCGGTACATAAGGGAGCTGCTGGTAGAATTTTTCTGAACAGGATGGTAATGTGAGGAGGCATGGAGATATCTATCGGTATGGGTAGGTTTGCAGTACACCTGACGGCCTAAGCGCCCATCTTCATTTCGATGAACTAAAATATCTAAGAAAGGGAGATCTCGTTCCTCAATTTTCATGGTGTTAATCCTGGAGTCAGCGGATACGCGCGAAATGATTAGGCAGCGAGTAGAAAACTGTTTCGTTTATTACCATTAAATAAACGGAGGATTTCACAATACAAATCCCGTCGCGATCCTAGCAGGTCTGATTGGAGACGAGCTTTTTCTTTCTCGGGAGTGTGCCCTCTGATGTCGGTAGCCACCTGAGGCATTCATGTGTCTGCTCCACTCCCGCTCGGCTATCGTCTCGCGCGAGATATTCTGTCAATAAGATCGCTCTCGCTGTACATACCGAAAACTGGCTGTCCCATAAATCCCTTAATAAATCCAAATAGTGATGGCAGTGTCCCTTCCGCCTATTTACATGGCGCCGCGTCCCCGCTCCACGAGGGCGTCCCGCCAGCACTCGGGGTTTCACACATTCGGCCACGCACTGGCACTATACTAAATAAAAAAAACCAGGAGCCATGGTTCTCTACGAGAAATTCCAGTAATCGGCGCCCTCCCCGCGAACCCGCAAACCGTAGCCGGTCAATATTCCCGGGGTACCAGCAGTGCGTTCAGGCTGTTGGGCACCCCCTGCACGTGGGCTCCCAACCCAAAAGGACCTCGTGCCTCCACCGCCGGTCTACTATTTTTCTCCGTTCCCTTCTCCCGAACCCCGGACCTACGAACTCTTTAGAGATGGAGGCCAGAGGCACCGCCGTGCTGTCAGCAGCGCGCGGACGTGCGGAGCTTTTGTAATGTGTTGTCCTGAAGCCACGTTGCTAATTACTATACACGTGTAAAATGTGTACGATTTATCTGACAAATGGAAGTCCTCGCGCATGCGCGATAGTTGCTGTTTATGGAATTTAGATAAAGTTTCTTTAATTATTTATGATTAAAGAATCAAGCATTTCATATCATCAGTGATATATGAAGCACCTACAAACGATTGCATATGAGCAAATAGCGATCAGGTTACAAAATGTTTGAATAAGGAGCTAACCTAAAGAAAAATTCCCTAGAAAATTAATTTTAATATTATAAATAAATGATGGACTATCAAACGCCGTGGATATAATTTTAAACACCTGCAAACGACCTACAAACGATTGCAAAAAAAATCATTCAAATCCGTTATAGATGAGGGGCTAACTATGTGGAACCGGCTCTGTCTGGCTAATTATTTATTCCGTGGAATATATAAACTCAGTACACCCGCGCATACGATTTGCCATGGAAATTGAGGAACGGGGAGATCTCCAATTATTAGACGTTCTAGTCTGACGAAATGAAGAAGGAAGCTTAGGTCATCAAGTGTACCGTAAACCTGTTCATACCGATAGGTATCTCTGTGCCTCCTCACATCACCACTCTGCTCAGAAAGACTCTGCCATCAACTCCTGAATGTACCGGTCTTTAACCATTTCTCAACCGCAACATATCAATATAGAAATCAAACATCTGAACGAAGCGCTTGTTACGTCCAACGCAACGCCACCCCTTATTGCCCCTCTCAGCACCCCTCAGTTCCCGTATTAGCAAAAGGCCAAGGACCACAACGATTGTAATTGATCCTCGACGAACATGCGTTAGTTACTATAAGCTATAGATTATAATATTTCACAATATCTCACACTCTCTCACGTTTCCAGAGATCACACCCACACTGCGACATTACGAGTGGACGAGTGGAAAAAGAGAGATTACGACAACCGGGGAATGCGAACAGCACAGGTAACAGTGCTGAACGGAATACCTAGAATTGAGGTGTCTAAAATGCATTTCAGCGTGGCATCGCGAAAACTGCACACACCAGGACTGCTACAAGCTATCCTTCCCGTCCCCTCACCAACCTCACCACCAAGACAATCCGGTCAACGCAATAACCCAAAGAGAAACCCGCGAACGATGACCTATCGACAGGAATCTATTGAGAAATTGGTTATAACAGCCCTGATTTCACAATAAAATGGATCCAAATTCCCAAAAATTCCTGACAATGCATCCAGTCCCCACCCAATTCAAAGTTTTCCTTATGAACATCGACACCGATCATCCTCAGTTACTAATCAGTCTTCTGGTAGAGCAGTATCCCTTCTGGAGTCTTGAGCCGATTGTCCGCACCAGTCAAGTGTTGTGCTAATCAAATACCCTAGGGCTTATTTTGATCTAGCTTACCTTAGGGCCCAAGCGAAAAGTGGATCACCGCAGTGCCAGGTGTCCACTCGAAAAGAACTGAATTCTTGGCATTTCGTAAACATTCGTCTAGTGCAAGTGTCCACCTTAGGGCTGCGCCAAGAATCTCCCCTTCAACCAAATCTACTTCGAAATTGTGGAGTCCCTCCCAGCGCTCTCACTCTCTCTCCCTCTCCCTCTCCCACTCCTTTATCCTCTTCCTCTTCCTCTTCCTCTTCCTCTCCCGCTCCCGCTCTCCCTCCCTCTCCCCTCTCTCTCTCTCTCTCTCTCTCTCTCTCTCTCTCTCTCTCTCTCTCTCTCTCTCTCTCGCTCTCTCGCTCTCTCGATCTCTCTATCTCTCTCTATCTCTCTGTCTCTTTTCAAAAATTGGGTTCCTTTTGCTTCGCTATATCTTGTCCCGTCAGAACAATCTTATCACACAGTCTCTTGTAATTCTTGGCTAGACACATTCATTATAGACAGTAAGGATAAACTTCAAACCTATACAAAATCTACGTATCCGTTTATTGCTGGTCATGATCTAATATCGCTCTATTATGCTTTTAATCACACTCCTCATCCTGAAACTCGAACTCTTACATTGCGTAGTTACAAATCTTTTGGCAACTCAGATTATTTCTGTACTCAAAGAGAGTACAGAAGTAAGAACAAAATTGAGTGCACTTGATTCTATAGTTTCTGATCCTCTTCACACGTGTGATAGTGTCGATAATTTTTCAAGCCTCCTCACTTCCTCGAAGAAGAAGCGTTGGATTCATGTGCTCCAATTTGTACTTTCGTTGTCAATAGGCCATCGAATCCATGGTTCACAGCGGAGCTTCATGTTCGTGTTCGATAATGTAGAACCTTGTATTCACATGCTAAGCGAACTAGAAAAAGTATAGATTTTGCCAAATATAGATACGCGAATATAGATACCTTACATTTGACATTCGAGAAACAAAAGAAATGTATCATCTTATGAAACTCACCTCAGTTACGGACCCCACTAAGATGTGGAAAATGCTTGCACGTCTTGGACAAACTAAAAATAACTTCACTTCTCCCCTCCATTTTTTCTCCCCTAACGTTCTCAATAATCACTATTCCACAGTTTCGTGCTCACAACCTGCCTCCTCTCAGGAAGAATTCTTGAAATCTACCTCCTCTATCAACCTACTCAATTATTCCTTCGCTTTACTCCAACCACTACTGATTTGATCGCTGAATTGATTAATTCGCTCACAGTTAACTCTCATGCAGCTGGTCCAGGTAATATTCCACTGTTCTCCATAAAAAGTGCACTAACTCTTATTACACCGATTCTCTCTACAATTTTTAACGCCTCTTTCGACATCTCTCACTTTCCTTCAATGTGGAAGAGGGTGTTCATTCGACCATTATCGAAAATTCCTAATCCGTTATCTCCTTCTAACACGAGACCAATTGCAAATCTATGTGAGCTGTCAAAAATCTTTGAACGGGTAGTTTTAAACCAACTCTCTGTGTTCTTAGAAACGCACAATGTCCTTGATCCCAGACAATCTGGCTACAAAGCCAACCATAGCACACAAAAAGCGCTTATACGAGTGTGTGATGATGCACGTCGGGGAATTGATAATGGTTTTATCACCATCGTAGTCTTATTCGACTTTAGCAAAGCATTTGATATGGTTCCACATGATATTCTTCTTGGGAAGCTTAAACGAGTAGGTTTTTCCGCCTCCGCATTAGTTTGGTTCTTCTCCTACCTCACTGGCCGGATTCAGGCTGTCATTGATGATATTCGACGAACTTCAAATTGGCTATCCACAACTACTGGTGTTCCACAAAGATCTGTCCTTGGACCTATCCTGTTTTCTTTATTCATTAACGACATCAGTACTTGTTTTCATTACTGTCAGCATATGATATTTAGAGATGACACTCAAATGTACCTTATTTGCCCATCATCTCAACTTGACCAGGGACTCAATAAGGTCAGTCATGACACCCTCAGAGTTTTCGAATATGCAACAAATAAAAAATTAAAACTCAATCTTGCTAAGTCTCAAATTCTTATACCAGGTAGCAAACCTCACAATTGGGGCCTTGGGCTTGATTAATATCCCACCAGTAAGGATTGATGGAATCCAACTACCAATTGTGAATACAGTTCGAAATCTGAGTGTTACCCTGCGCTCAGACCTGTCATGGAGCAAACACGTCGATCTTATCCTCAAAAAGGTGCACCTTACACTTCACAGACTAAAGTTTCATAAAAATTCTTTGTCCCGTGATCTGAGAATTAAGCTTATCTCTACTCTTATCTTCCCCCATCTGGATTATTGCTGTTGCATCTTTCTCAATTGTACAACTTCCTTAGATCTACGTCTTCAACGACTCATTAACCTATCGATTCGCTTCATCTTCGATTTGCGAAGATCAGACCACAGCATCACCCCGTATCGCCTAGGCCTTAAATGGCTATCAGTGAAAGGCAGGAGGAATTATCACCTTGGCATTCACACATGTAAGATTTTCTTTATGGCTTCTCCATCATATCTTCAACACCTCTTCAGACGCCGGAAAAATGTGAGTCGCTATCCAACTAGACAATTATCAGTAGTGAATCAGTTTGATATCCCTAATCACCGTACTATGGCCTATCGTAACTCATTCCATCTTTCAGCCCTGTATTTCTGGCAATCTCTTCTAACTCATATCATTACAGCATCTTCTCTCTCCATCTTTAAAAAATTATTTTTTTCTCACCTTCTCTCACTGGAAGAGCAAGAGTACAATGCTAGCTAGTTCGAAAATTTCTATAAGTTTATTCGACAGCTCCTGTAGCTGTAGATTGTTCTTTCGTCTAGAGTTAATTAGTCTTAATTTATATTTAAGTACATCTTTTACTATATCTTATCTCATCTATAATATATAAGTAGTTATAGGCCACTCCTGGCCGTCACAACAAACCCCCACCACTGTCCCCTATGAGTCATGGAGCGCATAGCGCTCTGACCCCCCGCCACACCGCACTGTGGCGTCACACACCTCACCCATTTGCCCGGCTCTCCCCACCACTGGCCCATGTTGGGTCTTCCCACCATGCGGTCCTAAGTCCCGAAACCGTCAAGTAGCAGCGGCGTTGCATGTCCCTAGGGGCCTATCGCGGTCGGTAACTATGCATTGACCCCCGGTCAGTAAAATTTTTTTAATTACCTTAATGAGGTAATATGCTAAAGTAGAACACGGTTTTTTTTTTGCAAAAAAACCGCCTATATTATAGAAACACCGTGCGTATTGCCTTTTCAATACCTTTAGCTATCGGTGAATGGATATCCAAAACCCCGATTTTTTGCTCGGGGCGAATCCTATTGGAATACTGGTACCCTTCCTTTGGGTCATTTAGCGATGCGATGCGATGCGCAAATACACCTGGCGTGAGGGTACCATTCTCTTAGCAGTGTAAACTGCTGTACGTATCTCTTAATTGCAACTATGCAAAAAATGGTGGCTATGGTGGGGAAAAAGATGGTTACCTGTGAGACGTCTTCGCAGCATCTCGTCAGTATGGTGGAGACAAGTCA
>JARQTJ010000493.1:602969-669031 GCA_030142635.1 Trachelus troglodyta | reverse complement strand
TATGTTGTATGATTATGTGAGTATTATTGATGCTCTCGGTAATGTAACTTACAGGATTAATGGTATGATCTTGTCTATGTCGAAAATCTTCGTAGTCGTCCTTGTGGTCTTCCTTGTTGTTCGTTGCTAGTACCGCTGCCACCAGTGTTATAGTTTGGTTTTTAGAGGAAACTATGCGTAGCGTCAAACCCAGGCCTCGGGATTCGGATTTCGAATGATATTCGAAGGGAGATCTTCCTCGGAAGAAATAAGCACGAATACTTGGAGTTTTGACCTCAAAGGGTTTATTTTATAGAGTATCATGGTTCAGCAAGACCTTTATGGGAATAACTTTGTTCCGCTGTCGTTGAGGTTAGAGTAAGACTGAGCATATTGAGCATTAAGCTCCGATGTATATATAGTCAAAAATCCGCAGGCTAGAGGGGTAGGGAAATATCGGTCTTAGGGTAGATGTGTCAGAGGTTACGAAAATGCACTTTGGTATGTATATATTAGGATAGGGATGCGAAATGTGGTCTAGGATGAGTCAAGGTACGTGGAGTGATAGGGTGTGATCTTTAGCCTGGGTATCATTGCGAAATGCTTGCTGAATGAGTCGGGGAGAGGTGTTTCATAATATGGCGTATGCCATAACATAAGCAAAAAACGAAAAAAGCTCCTATTTCCAGAGGGCTATTTCACCCCTTAAATATAAATGTCGGCAGCTAATTTTTGTGGGGGATAAATAATTTGAAATGATCTGCAAAATATTAAAAAATTAACCTAACTCAGACGTTTCTTGTATGTGTACAATTTTATTGTAAAAAATACATTAATATAATCATATTATGGTTCCAAATCGATTTTAATCATTTCTAACCAATCGGAACCTCCAACATATTTTGTAAGTACCGAGCATTAATTTGAAACGAACACACAAGACTTTTTTGCAATACGTTTAGGAGGGGACATAGTTTAGGAAACATATTTTTAATTTTGAGACTTATAAATTCTTTGAAAATGTTCCAAGTAGTTGATAAGAGCATACAGAAATTGATTATTCAAAATAACATTTATTAATTAAACATTTTCCCCGTGCAGATTTTTCTAGAAGCTGGAGTTACCGTCTCTGACAATATTTCCGTCACGTGGAGTTACATGGATTAACAAGAATAAACAAAAGCAATTTAGTTCGATAAGCAATCAGAAATAAGTACTTAAAGATAACATAAATTGCATATTACTGCAAAAAATTTTGTACACGTGTTAATTATCGATCTTATAATTGATCAACATTTCTAACACAAGAAGCTGACCTATATGTCTTTTTTTGTATATTTTTGCATAAGAATCATCAGTGAATTGCATATACTCGCAATACGTTACTAATTCTAATAATATAATTCTCCCAAAAAAAAAAGAACAATAATTACCAACTAAATAATTCCATTGCATTTTCATAAATTCTTTATGGTGAATATTATTGATTTTGGTTAGAGTAAGAAGAGGACGAGGCACTGGATGAACTGAACGAACCACCACCGCGGTTATAACTCTCAGATTGGGATTGCGATTGTGAACCTACGTCGGAGCCATTCGAACCACCTCTGCTAGATGCCCCACTTTGGGATCCACTTCCGTTCTGATTACCTGAAAAAAAGAAAATAATTTTCATCGCATTCGTGAAAACAAATTTTTATTTTTATTTTACCTCCGCCGTATCCTCCACCGTTCTGCGCGTAACTAGCGGAATTGCTTTCAGCTTGGCTTATTCCGCCGCCAATTCCATTGTTGTCTGCGCCACTTGCCGCGCTGGCAACACTTTCCGCTCCCGACGCTGTTTCTTCGACTGCAGAACTTGCTTGTGCCTCGGCGTTACTTCCGGCTTCTGCTTCCAATGAGACTTCGGGAATAATTTTATCTGAGCAACGTGACAAGAAATAATGAATTTTAATAAAGCAAATAATCATTTATTATATAATAATATAAATTGCACAATTCTTAAATAACTATTTCTTTTCATCATTATATATTTTACCTTCCGATTGTCCCACGCACAACGGATCAAGTACTCCGCGTTGAATTGCTTCCTCGCTCGCTTGAACGATCGGAAAAAATGTTTAAAATGATTTCACTAATATCACCTGACACCATATGAATTTATTTTTTCTACTCACAACGTCGATGTTGACGAATCGGCGTGCCGTAACATAATGTCACATAGAAGAGCACTGACAATACGAAGATTGACTTCATCATGGTATTTTTTACAAATGATTTCAAATTGTTAGCACTTCCCAATACTCTCTGTCTGTCCATGCAATTCTGGGACTAGTTTATATAGGAATAATGCCAGAGGTAGGGGCAGGAGAAGATTCCGGACAAACAAATAATTCACACTCATCTAATTGGAGACGGTCCTTCATGCAGTCTACGGTATTATTTTTTCAATTTATCTTCACACGAAACATGTCTTACTAATGACCACGAACCGGTTCACGTAGAAAATGCTTTTTATATATTTTTCTAAAATGACTTCTTTAATTCATTTTATAACTACCTACCATAACCTGTGCTTACGCAGCCTTAAGGTTACCCGTGGAAATTCTATATTATCTGCTGAATGCTACGTGTTTACATTCACACAGAATTTTGTTCGGTTGTTCTCAATCACGCGTAGTCCCATTGTCTTCGAAACCTTGAATCCATGACTGTCCTGGGAGTCATTTCCGTAAACGGGCAGCCGTTACTGATCGCTTTACATTTACCACTTACTGTGTTATTTTGCACCTATTTTTAGCCAGGATGACGACCAGTTGCAATAATTTGATAAAACTGTGGTCGATATGGTAATGTAAGAGTAAAGAAAATAGGTGCTTGGAATTGTAAGATGTACTTTGCTTTGTAGATTTGAATTATGCGTTTTTTGATCAAGTTGTTTGGATTTTTAAATACAACGTTGACCCAATAAATCCTTGAGTATATATACTGCCGTCGAGGTTTCCGGAACAGTTTTTAATCTTGACTGATCCACCATTTGAGCCCACCGGAGTCTCCTCTTTCTATTTCCGCGCCGTAAAATTAGTTTCTTAGTGGAAACTCCGTCCTAAAGGCCGGCTCTTTGCAAGCGATCCTCGGCGTTAGTCGGTGGTATCTATTTCTTATGAGTTTCATTGAACCGCGTTTGGGATTTCCGAAGCAGTAAGCTTCCTATTCATTTTGGACATTGTTACTAATGACCGGTCCTCTCCTTTGGAAATAACTCGGGGCCTTCCACTGCGTGCTTCGTCCCCATTAGAGCCTGTTCTACCGAAGGGAGTGATAGCATGTCCAACAGTAGACTGCGATATTTTCCGTTTTTTGAAAATATAACGTAGGTGGGATTCGGGGATATACGTTTTTCTATAGCCAAATCGTAAACATGATTTAGTCAAATGTTGCCGGAGAATTGGCGCCAGTCTTTTAAAAGACTTGCGTCAAAAGGTTTGAGTGCAGTTGTAGGCTTTATCCGGAATTTTTTAGACGATAGTGCACGTGCCTGCGCATTGCGAATTATTCGTGCGAAAAAAATGCACAATGACTGTATCGAAATTACAATACGATTTGGGTCACATGCTACACAGGTTGCCGGATATTTGGTAAATTTACGTGTTACATTTGATCATCTATATTTCGATGATTCTCGTTTTAGAATGACAGGAACAAAACATAAATATGATGTAAAATTTTATTTTGTACAAAAAAATACTTAAAATTAAACTATACGGTATCAGAGGTACGTCAAATTACATGATGAATGTCATGATCATCATGACATCGCTTATTTTTACTCTGTGTATAGAGTCAGCTTAATTCTCATTTATCAATACGCGGTCAGTAATTGTATCTGTAAATAAATAATAAATTACATTAACTATCGACAATTTTCTTTGAAAGATTCAAAATCTTTATTTCAAATATAATTACCCTCCGTATCCTCCGTTCCATCCGGAACTGGCACCAGCACTGGCACTAGCGCTAGCTTGACTCGAAGAAACACCAGCAGAAATTGGTCCAAAATTACCACCAGCACTCCAGCTACTCGCTTGACTACTGGCTTGACTATTTCCGTAACCATTATTATAACCACCATAGCTGGGGTGTCCATAACCGTAGCTAGGTTGTTGATAGTAAACAGGCCTCTCTACATAATATGGCTTTTCTACGTAATACGGTTTCTCAACGTAAACGGGACGCTCAATGTAACTGGGTCTTCCATAACCTCCATAACCACCGTGACCACCATAACCTCCATAACCACCGTGACCACCATAACCTCCATAACTACCGTAACCGCCGCCGTAACCACCGCCGTATCCACCATATCCACCATATCTGCAAAATAGACAACACACGATTCATAGTTGTTCAACAGGTTAAGATTTTCTGGTGTTCTTAATTACCAAGATAGCTAACAATTTCGTGAACATCGGTTCACATGTGAATGGGGCTTAACTACTGAACGCGGACGTGCGATTAGTCAGGTAAACTTTATTTCGTGTTGGTGAAACTGGATCTAGGTCGTTTTAGACAATGCGTTGACTCATATAAGTGTTTTGAAGTAATTTTTTGATTCGTCATCTGAATAGTAATTTCCAGTAACATGAAATTATCAAGCCGTGGAACATATAAATTGTTTGCGTGTTTTGTAATTTGAGTAGAAATTTTTAAAGGTCAAAAGAAAAACTTTTGCTTCGTATGATAATTGCCGTATATACAGGATCTGTAGTTTTATTGCAATACATTGGACAATAACCTGGTTCCAATTACACTTTTATGTCTCTTTGTTGTGGAGATTTTGCAGAAGCAGAGACTTCTTACCGAATCTCATTGTGGAACAAAATTGATACAGAATTTGATTACTGGATGAGAATAAATATGAGGTTACGTTAAGAAAGTCACATTGCTTTCTTTAACCTGCCGCACCAATTACATGGAATTTATAATGATTACATGACCGGACGACGCAGTATGAGAATAACAATGACAACAGATGCAATTCCGAACAGTGGTATGCGTTCTGAATAGTTTTTAATTAATTAATTCAATTAGAAAATATAAGTAGACAATCAATGAATTTAATTCCTTGAATGAGCAAGGTTGAAAATTGCGTTTTGTTTTGCAAATAAAAATTAAAAGTCATTCCATAAATTTAATATCATACCCTTTAAGTGCCCCTATGCCAATTCCAACCCCAAGTCCAAGGGCTCCAACGCCAACTAACTTTTTCTTCAAGAGCAAAGTTCTTTTTTCTCTGGATACAGGAGCATCCTGATCCAAGGGAGTATTCAAATTGTCCTCAAGCTTCAACAACGTATTTTGTTCTTCTATAGCATCCTCTGCCAGTACCAAGACAGTTGATAATAATGCGATGATAAATAGTTGACTATACATCTGACGAAAAAAAATGTTATTGTAATTTTATCACTGAAAATATCCACTTAATTTGTTTTAGTCTCTTGGGAGATTTATTATACATTATGTTTTGTCACAACACGAACCTTTAAATTTTATCCGACAAATGTCTTCGACTCTTCTTAGACACTGTAACCTGATGATCTTGGGATGAACCTCCTTTACTTATATATGTTTCAAGCATCTCCCACTTGATGATATGCGAGAATGACTATTTGCCTCCCTCCATTTTTCACGTCTTCGCACACTCAGAATGGGCGTCGGCGAGATAGAAAAATACACCGTATTCTTCTTCACATTCTGAAAGAAGACGATGTAGTACGTGATGTCTGCTGGCAGGGCCGGACTGCGAACCATTGAATAAGCCTGATTTGAGCATCGTGGAAAATTTAAAGAATAATGTCCATGAGAATTATTTTGAATTTTCATTTTGAATAATTATTGAAAGATTTTTAAGACTATCAGAAAAAGTTATAGCTACCTGGTAGTATTATTATACAGGTAATTTCCTGCATAGAATATATGTTAAACTTATTGAAATAAAATTTTCTTATTTTAACATAATGTTCATTCAAGTTGATCGACTGTTGCATTTCCGTGTCTTCCTCTGCAAGGTCTCGAAACACGTAAGCCGGCTCTGAAATGCGTGGGCAGTGTCTCCGACCGAGCAAGTCTGATCATACAGTATGTATGCACAGAATAGCAAGTGTTTATGTAGCGGGTTTCCCGACAGCCTCACCACGCAGATCCGGCCGGACTTTGTCCATATTGAGAGATACTATTAGAGAAAAGGTTGAACACCGCTGTGTCCAGTCGTGAAGGTTACATTTATAATTTTCGGTCGCAAATCTTTACAGCCTTGTACCAATCCGGGAATTCCCCACGTGAAGAAAATATCGATGCGACGTTGAATATATTATCCTAATACCCTTGTAGTTGATACGAGTGATGATCGCTTTATAGGACTTCCCGTGATGATGCGTAGTCTGATGTGTAGTCACGCGATCGGGAGTCTGATATAAAGTAATTACTGAAATTCCCTGTTCGGTAGTAACGTAACAGACAAAAATAATACAGTGGCAGAGATTACTAGATGAAAAATTTACGGATAACTTTATAAACGCGTTTCGGTGAAGGTTAGGAAAATTTGTTCAGTGTATATTTCATATTTCTACGTGACAATTCACTGTATCCTCATACGAGAAATGTGTAGTTTATTCATATCACATAGTACATGATTCGCTTTACTGATAATGATGACAAGGTCACTTCCAGACCACATCGACTAATTTGTCTAATTTATTCGTATATCTTATTTTTATGTAAATACATATTTTTAAAAGACTTTATCACTGCGTATTCAGTAAAATGAAAAGGAGTCGTTACCTCAAATTCCAGTGTGCTAGCTTAAATTTTGTATAGCGTATTTCTTTCAGGGAAATCCTTGAGTTTCTCACTCTGAATCAGTCGGCAAAGTTCATTGCACTAGGTTTTTGTCTAAAAGACGTCATTTAGTAACCACTACGCGAGTCAATACCGGCACAAAATATAGTTGAGAAATTATTGAGTGGACATATGAAAATAAGAAAAGTATAGAAATATTAAAATCATCTTACAAAAGGTCATTTAAATATAAAGCGCTAGGCACTAGGCTTTTTTCTAAAGAAGTACAAGAAGTCATTTAGTAACCATTACGCGAGTCAATACCGGGACAAAATTTAGTTGAGAAATTACTGAGTGGATATATGAAAATAAGAAAAGTATAGAAATATTAAAAGCATCTTAAAAAAGGTCATTTAAATATAAAGCGCTTTTTATTTTACAAAATGCATAACAACAGTGGTAACAGTACATCCTTTATGTAAGAACTATGTAAATCCTCGTGCTAGACGTAAGAGACAATTTTGTCGTTGCTGCTGATGATGATGCTGATGGTGCAGCGAAGAAGCTCCTAGATCCTCAATGATGATCTCAGACAATTTACCACTGTCTGTAGAAGTAATAATAATACATTGATTAATTATTCGTTTATAATGATTGGTTCTAGTCAATGACAAGAACTTAATTATATCATTGTTGTTATTAATTACCCATAAACTGGTGATGGATCTGGCTGAGACCAGGCTGGTTCATATTCTACGTGCGCTGGCTTGTAAATTGGCTTCTCGACGATTCTCTCGACGAAAACTGGTTTCTCCACGTATTCGACGTACTTGACTGGTGGTGGAGGTGGAGACAGGTACACGTGGTGAACCTCAGGAGAGCTGTGGTAGCTACCAAACTTGTAGCTGAATGAAGTAATAAGAAGAGAGAAAAAGATAAGATGATTCTTGATGAGATTTTTAAGTAACTTTTTATGTTTTCCTTTCATACCCTTTAGCGACTCCTAAACCAAAACCAAGAAGA
Source organism: Trachelus troglodyta (assembly GCA_030142635.1). NCBI lineage: Eukaryota > Metazoa > Arthropoda > Insecta > Hymenoptera > Cephidae > Trachelus > Trachelus troglodyta. The sequence goes on along the minus strand of JARQTJ010000493.1, from coordinate 661,192 downwards.
CCAGCACCAAGTAGCTTCTTCTTCAGGAACAATGTTCTCTTATCTCTTGTTAGCTCAGCTCCTTCCTGTGGCAATGATTCTAACGCCGGAAGTACTTGCTGTTGTTGTTGAGTAGCATCTTCCGCCGTGGCATAGACAGCCAGACAGCATACAGCGGCAATCGCAAATACGGAGTAATGCATCTATGTACAATTCAAAAGTAATTCGTTATATGGTCATTTTTTAAATTTCTTAAATTAAAAAAATCAAAAATATGTCAACAAAATTTCATGTATCCAGGTTACAACTGTGTCCTTTCTATTTTGTCATTCTCTATATACTGATAAATACTGGAATGATTTGCAACAATGTGTTAATGTATCCAGTCAACTTGCACCAGATGCAGTCTTGCACAAGATGCATATAATCCTCAGTTGACGCTGTACTTTCTCTTAGAATATATATTATTTCTTAAATTACACCCTTCTGAACAACCCCTTTTTGCATTACTCTCTGCGGTTACTCCTCACCTTGATATTTTGTACAGTTTTGAATAAGCTGAACTTGTACTGTGCCATCAAACAATGAGACGTATGACTTTATACCTTGGTGACATCCCTACCCCTTAAAAAAAAAGAACAGGGCCGAGACATTGCGGCAACCCCTACTCTATTCCTTGTCGCATGTTATTCGACGTGTGGCGATGTGTTCCAATTAGTTTAATCACAAATTCTTGACAGTACTGTCAAGAAAGTCTTATACAACCACCATCGGTTACCCATAAAATCCTATAATTCTAATACTGCACGTATCACTTCCTGAAATTCCAGAAGAAAAATGTAGAAAAGTCTATTACGAAATTTTGACAAAAAAGTACGAAAACATAATACACAAAGTATCTAGTGAAAGTCTTTGAAAATATATAATTAGACAATGATTGGAGCTCATAAATATTTTCAGGGGCACCAATCATCTCAATGTATGATTCATTTATAAAATCATTGGCTCTAGTTTATCAGCCAAGTATTTTGAAAATCGACTTCGTTGAATTACTAAAAAAATCCTACACCTATCTCGTGGCTGAGAATTAGTGAAATTTTGTGCGTGTCCATGGCGTGTAGGGGATCGCATAATATCCACGTGCGTTGCGAAAGACACGACGTGCGTACGCACTCTCCATGTCAAATAAACGTTAATAACCTGTCTTGCGGTAAGTTTTCTTTCGGTCTGGCAGACGCCTTAGCATTGTCATTCCGTGCATGAATAATGATGAAATCGTCAGTCCAAATAAAGGTTTGGCTTCTACGAAAATGCGTTCATTGATGACGTTGTCGATGCATGCATGCCGTTGCACGATAGAACAACTCTTCCATATTAAATACAATAAAATATGAAAGCATCATAAAAATTGAAAGTTATTAATACAAGTCATTTAGTCTGTCCAAACTGATGATCGCTGAGCCAATATCTTCATTACCGAAAGTGTAAATCCTTGGAGCATGTCCTTGAATTCTGATATAGTAAGCCAATTGCATAATATTAGGTATACGTAAGTTAAACTAATTTAATCAAATAATTATCACGTTTATAGTAAAATATCGGTTGTTAACCTCTCAGCACACACTTGACCAAGTTTAGTCATTTTCTTCCAATGTAATATCGAATGGCTTTGCAGTGTCATGTTTCTTCCCATCGTTTTTCGTTTGTCTTCCTCTATCAAACTTGAACTATTTTTTTAATTACAAAATGAATGCACCGAACTCGAGTTCCGGTGTTATAGCAATTGCGCCGAAATTCCAATTTCTCTTCATCATCCGATTGTAGTGCAGGGGCAGAACTTGAAGAAAGCAGAGAAGACAATTTATATATATATATATATATATATATATATATATATAGTCACTGAGAAATGTCTATTCTTGCATGCTGAACATTACCTGGGAATCTCGAGGTTCCTTACTGACCTTGCAGCTGTTTTCACCAGACTCAACGACCTCACATATATGTGTCTTGTAAAAGTTCTTCGTAGATAACAAGAAGGATGATGCGTGCTCGAAAGCACGCAATCATTAAACTATAATATAATCATGTTACCAGGTAGTCAAGGATGCTACTCTCTAGTCTATACTATATACCTTTATAATATGGAGAGAGTGTGCAAAATAAAATGATACTAATAAAATAATAATATTTCTTATTTAATAGATTTATTTTTAATCTGATTTACAGAGCTTTGTGCCACTGTCATTACAGTACTGATATTTGGTCCTCTTACTTCGTATGTTTATCTTCCTCTTCTAATTACCAGCTGCTGTAGTAAGATGGCTTCCATCCATAAGAATAATGGTTACTATATGCTGGATAGTGATGATAGGTTACTGATGGGTAACGGTGGTATCCACTATAACCGCCATAACCACCATAACCGCCATGACCACCATAACCATATCCACCGCCGTAGCTAAAAAATATCAATAATTATTATTTTGACGTTGCAAGACTATCATGTGTAGATATATTAATAAATTATAATAAATAAGCGAAAATAGTGTTTTATAAAATCGATAATTCACAGACGAAATATTAGACGTCTCTCGCGGAGGAATGTCGCGAATAAAAATCAAAATTTATTCGTGATTCATCAGTTATGGTGACGGTTTGCATAGTCATTGACCTTCAGGATTTCTTAGGTAACATTAATGACTGAACTGGACATTTACACTAATTTTATTGGCCTCTTGTGCGATTAATTCACTTATTACCACGCGCACAGTTGTCTTATTATTAACTATCACTTTATAATATTCTAATAATGATTTTATTCACTTTTTATAATAATATTTTTTAATATTTCATATTATGAAATATGTATGAGTGTGCAATTTTTACTTACTAGGCACCCTTGTGCAATCCTGCTCCTAGTGCACCAATTCCAATGGCTTTGGCGCCCACTAATCCAGCACCAACAAGAGCCTTAGTGCCTATTATTTTAGCGCCTACCAGTGCACCACCAAGAAGAAGAGCTCTCTTATCACGGACTTGCTCTTGGATGTTCGTATGGGACTCCTCGGCGATAAGGTCGCCTGACTCGTTCGAGGCATAAGCCACGGCAACTAGGACTATCGCCAAGAACACGTAATGGAGCTGCATCTGAAAATGCAAATTTTATACTAATCGATCTATCAAAGTTGCACTGTAGGTACCATTTTTAATAAAGATTATATGAATTATATAACTACCCGGGTAATTTATTAATGAAGTATCCTATTTGCAAATCAAGTGCGTCCTAGAGTTTAGTCATTTTTGAAGTTACCGTGAAGTACTTACTCTAAACATCATTATACGGCATTATACTTATTATATGTGAAATTTCTTTCTAACATGTTACGTGCTTCGTGTTCTAGAGGGCGTTCAGTATTATTAGCCAATCCGTTGACGGTGTTAGCTAACATAACCTGAAATTATGGATTCACAATGTATAACCGATAATTGAACTTTACTTAACCTGATCGAAATCTTCAACACGCTCATTATTCAATTCGGGTCATGATTGAGCGCGTGTTCGTCCGTTATACAACACCTCGTCACTGGCGTTTCGACTTAGACGTTTCGAAAGTCTCATTACGAAAACGGCACCGGCGTTACCTGCCACCTGGTGCGATACGAGATCAACTCTTTTTAAAATTATCTTCCATACTGGACAAAAAGTAGGAACGAGAGAAACAGCGTGTTCGAAATGAAATTCATTTTAAAAAGGCGTATTCCATTTTCATGATTGATTTTTAAAAATTGACACTTACAATTAGAAAAAGATGGTATGATCCACCTAGCGGCTCATACACGATAGTAAGAGCAGAAAAGAAACTAAATGATTTTTTCCCGGATACATATTAGTACGGTGATTTTGTCGTAATTTTTTTATGACTGTCGCAAATTCTATTGAGTTTTACAAGTTATTTGTGAATTTTTTATTTATCCACTAGCGTTAGTGGTTAATAAAAAACCGTCAGTGGAGGTAGATCTACTCTAGTACAAACCTTGTGAAGTCAGTGTTAAGTAAATATGATGCTGGAGAATTGGACCACTCACTTTTATAGAAGAGTTTCGCGTGCCCCTTCCATTTTACTATAAATTAATTTTTCAGAATCATGCAGCTCGAAATCCCTTCCAAACGCTTTTTGCTAATGCTATTCAATGTAACGTATTAAATATTAACTATGCCGCTCTCTTCTTTGAACGCCTTTATTGAAATTATGACATTGAATCCGTTTGATGACTGCATGCTTCTCCAAATGAATTGCTCAGTCATTGTAATGATTGCTCAATTACCATATACTATGTATCTAACGTATTTTCTGAAGCTCATCCACTCCGTGTAACATATTCATTCTCCTTGACCTTGTACAAATTTCAATAATTCTGTGTTTCTAATGACTAGAGAATGACTGGCTTTTTTCTACTTTCTTACAACTTGCGGCATATGCGATATTTAGTTGTGAATGAGTTTGATTTTTTACCACATACTCAATAATATTCAATATAGATGCAATATAAATTTTGAAATCGTTATTGACAATTAAAATTCGAAAAATTTGATTTTTATTGAAAAATTACCTATTGATATAATTGTATTGTGTCTCAAGAACTATTACTTATTAAAATTACTTTTAAGACCCATGTAATACACATTTTTTTAATTTTTGTAAGACATACAAGATTAATGGTGTATTCACATGTGTGGTCGCTTGACCTTCTGCCGTCTGGTATTTTTCAGTCTCTCTAATATTCGTAATTTACATAAAAATGTACGCAAAATTCCAGATTCTTTTTTTCCTTGTTCAATGAACCACGCTAGTTACCTAACTCATTGCGGTACATTAGGGCACCGTATTACAGTAGGTATGTATTTCCCAAGGTTGATGCATCTTCTCGCTCAGAAATTGAATTCGCTTAGATTGTGCAAAAAGTCCATAAATGACAAGAAACATATTAACATTACGGGTTTCCTATTTTTGTATTGCCTAAATTATGCAGTCAATTATACAATTTTATTTTGCAGGGGATATATTATAATTCACATGAAATTTACATGCTCCTTCGTCTACAGCAGACTCCCGTATAACGTGATTTCTTACAACGCGAATTCCTATAACGCGCCAAAGATATTGCGGCTTCGTATAACGCGCCAAATAATCAAACACAAAAATTACCTGATTTGAAAATTATATCCGTACAACACGATTTTTTCCCGTGTTAGACGTGAATCTACTGCATTATGTATTAATATATGCCGTATTTTCGTGAAACCAACAACTTTGTGAATCACTAATAAAAGATTAGTCATGACGTAGTCAATGAATTTTTAGTTTCAGGAAACAAGGAAATTCCTAGAATTGGTTTTCTATTTTTAACAAATCGTCATGGGAAACGATAGTATCGTAATAGAATTTACGATAAAAAACATAAATTTTCAAATAAACCTGTTTACTCAAAACCCTATTGGATAGATCCTGTTACACCATAAAATTTTGACTAACGTGAAATACCAGTATATCTACATTTTATATATCCACATTGTGACAAAATATTTGTTACCTTATATATTTTTAAACGTTAAAAAAACGAAAAGTAAAAACAAGGATACAATTTTTCTGTGCTAGCATTTTTATTTTTTTTTATAAACAGTACAAAATTAAATACACTCGAATAATAATAAATAATAAACCGTGTTGTTTAAGAATTTGTTTAAGTACGTATTTCTGAAAAATACAAAAAAAAATTATTATTATCTAAAAATACAAATTTCAATGTATCACATATATTATGATATTAACCATTTTCTCGCTGTCCACAGACGATAGGAGCCGGAGGATGAAGAAGACGAAGCGGAAGCGAAACTTGCACTTCCGCCAGGAAAACTAACGCTACCAGCAGAAGCATGACTACCACTATTACTATAGTTTGGTCCATGTTGATATTTATGCGGAAATGCGAATCCGCTAGCAGCAGCAGAAGCATGACTGCTTGGTCCATGATACTGGTTGCCATTGTTAGGATACTGGTTTTGATTATCATACTTGTGATAGTAATCATTATTTTCGTGACGATGGCCATAGTCTACGTCATCATAATCAGCATAGTCCGAGCCACGAGTATAGTACTCTTTGTCTTTGTACTGATTATAATTTTGACTATAACCACCGGAAGGAGAATATGGCGGATATGGAGGATACGGTGGTTGGTAACCCTTATACTTCCTATATTTACCACCATTGTAATCAGCGCCTAAAGCCCTGAAATGAAACAAAAATATTCATTCGATACTCCAATCTCAAACTAATCACGTTAATTTCAAATTTTTGTTTACCCAGGAGTCAAGACACCACCGATTGCGCCATGCGGACCTATAATTCCTCCTACGAGAACCTGCCTCCTGGGACGAAGTACTTTATCCTGATAATTATTCCTTAAGCCGTTTGTATCCTTTGATTCTTGTGGTTCTGCACATGGTGCAGTTTTGACTAGCGTCAAAAGAAAAATTATAATTAAGCCTCGCATCTGTAAACGATCATTATTACAGTAACGGGATAATTAAATCACTTGATGTCTTGATGATTAGAAAATAGCACTGACGGTATTGATTCCTCGGTTATTTTATCAAGAAATTATGAGAAGACTATGAAAACACATATATCGTGCGACTGTCGTAAAAGCTAAAGCGCGACTGAGGATGCAAATGAAAAGACCATAAAATTTATAGGTGCCTTCGACCTTACTGAGATGATAATACATACGTAAAAGTACCATGAGTGTCGAGCAGCAAAAGTTGGACTTTGATGAATCCATATGCACAAGTGGTCAAGGGCGGTTAAAAAATTGAATTATTTGCTCATAATTAACTGAATATCGAAAAGAAATATTTAAACCTGCGACAAGTCATTGACTAAGATTATCACCTGGTCGAACGAGATTTAAAATACTAGGAACATGTATATCTGTAGTTTATTAATATATATGTAGATACAAAAAAATACGTGTTTCAAGTGCCAACTCGATTCCATTGAAAACTTAGTCATTACGCACCTGTTTTTCAGGTATAATTTTTAATGTGATTAACAAAAAAATAACAAAACACATGTTAAAGCTCCCAATCAGTTTGTAAATATTTATCTTTACCTGTAATTTTAACGTTTTACGTTTGTAGGACTCTTTGGAAGATCCACGTTTACGGACTTCGGTACTCGGATATATAGGTGGGAATCAAAAATGCCACCAAAGGTGAGTCATGCTTTTGAATGGAATTTTAAGTAGATTTAGAAATTATAGGAATTATATACCTAACCTTAAAGAGGTCGGTGGATTGAGGTAAAATGATCAGAAAAATTATGAAATTTTATGAAATGTTCCTTTAAATGAGATACATTTACTGTATAAAATTTAAGACATTTGCTTACGTTATTTTTTAGAAAATGCAGGGATAACCTTGCTCCTTATACACCAGGACTTATAATATTGCTAGGGAAATTAATTATTATTCTGAAATGACGTACGTTCAAAGCGTCATGAAAAAAATTAAAAATATTCTGTCTTTGAATATGTCGACGGCCAATTCACATTACAACGGCAGTTTACAGATACTAAAGCAAAGAGTGCGGCTTGCGGAGGAAGTTCCTTCCCAGCCCACTGCCTAAGTTTGGATAATCAACCACCTTAAATATTTTCGATTCTCCTTAATTATGCAATTAAACTGTTAAAGAAGACGAATGCCGCTGAGAAGAAGCTACAACGTCAGCAACAATTAGAGGAACGTCAACGGTTTCTAAAAAGGGAACATCTACGTCGAGAAGTTGAACTTGGTGCTCTGAATATTAAACGGTTTAAGAGAAGATGGCGTGAGATGGCGATGCGCGCTAAGATGCCTGTACTTAAAGAAAACCTTGAAGTCGCTTGGCACACCTTTGACCGCACCCTTGACATTAAGAACTACAGGTAGGCATTTGTATTACTCAATCTATTAATATAAACGTTTAAAATACATAGATTTTGTTAGTAATTGTAAAATTGCTGTATCATTACTGATATACATAATCCCATATATTATTCATGGTATTTATGGAATTTACAGTATCAGTATTCTGATGGATGCCCTGGATGAGGCAGAGGAGCAATATTTAGCTAACGAAAGAGCCCATATCGAAAATATAGACAAACTCATGAAAGTGTATAGCGTGAAACTTCAAAACGAAGAAATGAAGTATCAAAATCAGCTTCAAGATATTCTCGATGCATCGAACGTGGAGAATGAAAGGATCAATTATGAGTATAAGGAAGAAGAGGTGTTTTTGCAAGACATCATGAAAGCCATGAAGCACAGTCTCGATGAGCTATTGAATAATATCAAGAGCATGACTATAAGTGAAAATCTTAAAAATACTTTATTGACTTCTGTATATGTATTATGAGGGAACATTTTGGAACACTTTGTTCGTGGTTCAGGTAAGGTGAATGAACTTGCAGAAGACAATGATAATTCAAGGCGCATCGCAAGGAATGTCTTAGAGAGACAAATAACTAAACTTCGGCACCGTCTGCGACGTGTTCTGGCACATTATCAAAAAAGTAAAGGGTGCTTCTTTGTAATATAACCGTTAAACATTAATATTATTTTATTATATACAGGTACTGATAATCGTCGTAAAATGTATATTGCTCTTAAAACTAAGGATGACGAGGAACGTACGATCATTGCTAAGCAGGTGGTGCGAACCGGTATCCTGTTCGAGACGATTAGGAAGCTCAAGGAAAAAATCACGACGTTCCGAGCTAATGCAAATAAGGATGTTTTTGAGATAGCGAGCGAACATGCATTTTTTCACTCTGCTTATTGGATGGCGAAGAATCGCTTTCTCTTAGGTAAAAAAATTAATTCTCATAAAACCGTGTAAAAGTTGTATCCTGAGACCTTGAAGAATCCACCTGCAGATAATACTCAACCTTAACCTAATTTAATAAAATCTGTTAGCATTGATGTTTCTAGAAACTAAGATAGATAAAAGGCAATTGACGATAATCACAAGTCATTATAATCGTACCATGCAACATCTACGGCGTTTAATTACAAAAGGCGAATATCTTCTGGTAATGATTCAGACTTGTAGGAAATATGAAACCCAGGATGAGAAGATATTACCATTCAGTGCTCAAGTAGTATTCGATGATCATATTGAGAAGGAATTAGTATCGTTAGATTGGGACAAAAGTCGTGAGGTAAATTAAACGTAATTAACACTCAAATGTAAGCAACGACTTTTCATGCTTAAGCAAAATATTTAAATAAAAGCACTTGCGTTTATGAACTTTTATATTTCACTATTTAGGTTATAGATAATATTCGGAATTTGGAACAATTCTGGAGGCGTGCAGGTATGGCGCAGATAACAACAACAGAATTACAAATGGAAAGGGACAAACTAAAACTTGAATCTCGACATTTGCGTGAGTGTTTACGACACTGTATAGCCAGTCGCAGTTTGATTTCACCAGATAGAGAAAAGAGAACGAAGCTACCTAAAGTAAATAAAACACCGGTAGTAATAGATGGAAATTTATACTTGAACGCACAATTGATATAAACGATAACTAATATCCCTAGATATTACATTGACGATAGAAAAAACAATTGAACAAATGATGAAAGTGTAGTACCATTATTTATTTCAAGTCTGTACAGGTAGAAAATCATAAAGCTACTTTTATATATCAATAACTTATTTAATTCGGGTGGGTTTCCAGTCTGTTAACACGGGAATGTGTAACCCACACGAATCGAGCTTTTCTTCGCCCCTTCTACACTACCAAAAATGCATTTATCATAGAACTTGCAGTGCTTACTGGATACAGCACTCATTAGGATCCTTTTAGTTATTATACTATTCTTGCTCTTTGTCGTTGGTGGACTTAAATTAGTTACTATACGTTTCGTATTAGTAAAATTCAGTAATTCTCATTCACAGCGCATATCGGACTTATCCGCTGTCTTACATTCTGCTATGGTTTGAGAGCTATTGCCGATAATTATACTGATAATGAGAATATTTTCAATATAATTGAAGTATAGTTATCGACGAAAACACGCACAATAATAGTATTCCAACGTGCTTGTTAAAGTGCAATAATCTTGTGACGAATTAATGCAAAGTAACGAACCTATGGTTTTTTTTATCACTGTCGGGAAATTATGAATTTAACAAGAAAAATTGTAAATTATTATCAGTTTTGATCGAGAAGGCAGGCAGGCAGTCATAGATAATGAATGAGAAATGAGAAATGATCATATTCATTCGCCCTCGCCTTATGTCACTTTTGCCTATAAAGAAGCTAGATAGATACTTGCTATTGTTTTATGACTATTCTAAGGATAGCAGATATAATTCTAACCTCTGAAAGTTACTACTTAGCGCTGGGTATTTTAATCAAGCCGTGTCGCGACTTAAGAATTGCTTAAGTAATAATACTCTTATAATGTAGTGGTACTCGTGGCCGCAAAACGCAAGAGTACATTAGAAACTATCCCTATGATAGTATACGATCTTTTAAATACTTTGATAGTACTTATTAACAATATTATTATCACGCTTCTTTATTTACAAACTGGACGAGCGAAGGCTCGGATTACTGTTCGCTTTCTTGTGTTAATTGTTGCTATTTACTGCGCGCCTCGTCCTTTAAGATAATTGCTTGAAATAATGGAGACTAAATGATTGATAACACGTTAGAAATGATCGTGCTGATATTAGCGTCCCTTATTCCTGTGAGCTATATAAGAGAGAAGTTTGTTGCCAGATAGGAAGGTGACAATGCTCAGACCAAAAAGATATTTTAAGGTCACAAACATATTCAGCTGCAACCAGAAGATTCCCATAAGGACAAAGATGCCTGAAAAAAAAAGATTTTAAATGAATGATTACCCATGATTTCGAAAGTGATCACTAATCGTGACTTTGAGTTTATAAGGCTGTCATGAATATCGGGCTGCAAATGCAGCAATTATAATGCTACATCTGTGAAAAATTCAATTTTTACTGTTCGCCCAATTGAAAGCATACGAGATCAAGAGAATTTCGTCTGCCAAGCATTGAGCCTGTAGTGTAATTAAATTGATATCTGTCTTTATGATATAAATTACTTACTGCCTAATCCAAGATGGAAAATAACTGCACTGAGAGAGAATGGGAAGTTTGAAATATTCACACCCAGTTTAGCCCATATAATGAACAGTATCAAAACGGGTAGCAGACATAGACCAGTGAATAGATTCGATACGAATACTGGAGGCCTTTTTTCTGGTTCGCGGAACATATGCTGCAATGTTAAAATATTACAATTAATTTTTAAATTTTACATAGAGCTAATTCCATCGCTATTTGAATAGGTGTTGGTCAAATTGCGTAATTTTAAGATCATAGACGATCTAAAAATATATATATGCATGATGGCCTTTACTTTGCCAATGACATGGAAGTGGCAGACAAATTGGACGTCATCTGTCACTAACGAGCATTGACGCTTTTAATTATTTAATTAAATTACTTATATAATAATTTGTACCTTAATTTCTGGCAAAGGTGTATATATCAGAGGCTTCTGTTTATAAGGAACTGACTTTCCTGTTTGAACGGATGGTTCCGGTGCAGGTAGTTCTGGGAATTTTAGGCTCACTTCAGCTACGGTCCACTGGAACGAATTGCTTAATACAGCATCTCCTACTACCAATTCCAAGTTGTAATCACCGCTTTGGTAACCAAAGGTAGAAGCTGCTGTTGCTAGAGGCTACAAGTAAAAATTGAAGAAATATTCTTGCTCGAAGGGATCGTAAAATATTTATAATTATCGAAAAATTACCATGTCAAACTTATAAACGTGAGAGGCATCGGGTTCAGCGACGAAAATAATTTCATGTCCGTGTTTATCAGATTTTGATTCAGAAACTGACGAAATTCGCACAAAAGCTTGGTGGACTCGAATTGGCTTTTTGTTAGCTGCATCTTTCAGAAGGAATCTTACAACCAATTTTTGTTGCGAGTCAGCCTCAATCTTTTGACCCAATTTATTGGGATAGGCAACCCTGGACATAGATGTGTTTTCAATAAGTTTTTTGTTTAAAGTATTCACATTTCTGCAAAAGAATTGCTTTTCTTATAGAATATTTACTTTGTCAATTTTGGTTGAGTCGTTTGATCAGCATCACCAGTTCCAATTTCAAGGTAATCGACGATGACTTCCGACAGTACTTTAACGGTGACTATATTAGATACAGAATCTGCTGAAACGGATATGTTGTAGAAACCACGCTCTGGTTTGATATCCATAAAATTCACGATAAACAATGTTCTGTAAAGAAATCTCAAGATTATCTCAGTTCGCAAATGATACCAGAGAAGCTGTAATGTATATTAAATTCAATAGCCCTAATCATATATGAATATGGCCACTGTACGTAATTTAACAATTAATCTACCCCAAGCGTATAACTGAAATCAATATGGAATTAAAAAAACTGATTCAGCAAAATATCGGGGTATATATATACAATATACATATACATACAATTCTCCTCAAACAGTACTTACTTATCCGAAGAAGCTTGGAAATTCTTCTTGCTCATCACTACAACATCATCGCCAATCCGGGTCGCAGTATTCACTGCTACGGTAGGAGTTTTTGACAATGGCCTTCCTAGAATATCACAGACCTTAACCTTGATCAGAGGCTGTTGTGCAGAAACAATGATGCCACCATCAGCTAGAGTGATACAAATTGGCTGATGGAATTCGTTATTAGCCAAGGTAGTCAGGGAAGATAAAAGGCTAACAACCCCCTTGGGTGTTTGGACAGAACGACGTGACAGAAGATAGTTTGCCAGTTTGACGATCTGCCCTGTTGTTACAGGTGGTGTCTTCTCCAGAGAGGATGATAACTTAAAGATTCCATTTATCAAAAGACCTATAAGCAATAAAGAATGAATAATTAATTGTTGCTATAAAGATAATTTAATCATACTATTTATGCAAGTAAAGTCAGTCTAAAAGAATTCTTCAAGATCCTTACAGTAGAACGAAAGTATTATCTACATCATGCTTGATTATGAATATCCATTAATGCATTTTATATTATGGAGAACTTACTAGTTACAGAAAGACCACCCTCGAACTGCAAATAACGGCCGTCGACTTCATCTGCCTGGACCACGGCATCTTCCACGCGTTCAAACGCAAACGAACCAGCTGGACCAAGGTCTGATGCTATGTTAAAAGTATAACCAAGGCTGAAAATGAAATATTAAACTAATTTTCACGTTGCTTTAAATATTATGGATAAAATCATCAGAGCAAATAGTTATTTTTCATACTTCAAAAGGCTATCATCTTTCCTCAAAGCAGCTTGTAGCGTTTTTGTCAATTTTCCTGTAGTCGACTCTGACAATTTTTCAGATAACGACGTTAAAGCTTTTACTGCAAAATACAAGTCTGGAATGGCAGATGTATCCTTTTCAATAGCTGCAGTTAATGCCTGTAATTATCATACAATGAATCAAGTATTTTTTTTTTAATGAAGCAAAAAAAGTACCTAAGAATAAGAATCAGTAATAAATATTTTCTCCAAGGTTCTTGCAGTAGAACGAAAGTTATTTTGAAACATCATTTGAACTTAGTGAAAATATGTGTAAAACATCACATAGTGTTTATTGACCTTAGCAATTGCAGTTTTTGGTAGAGCTTTACAGCTTCCTAAAGCGTTCCAAATACCAACAGCATAAAATGCATTTTCTGGTGTAATGACACTGCCGTCACCTACAGAATCCTGTACAAATTTGCAGATTTCCTAAAAACAAAAATTTACTGCTTGAATATATTGTTTTTTAAAATCTTAATCAATTTTATTGTAATTGTCACCATCAGTAAGACTAATCGAAAAATCATTGATAATCAGCATTCATGGTTCTCATCATTTGATAACATGTAATATTTAGAATTAAACAATAAAATAATTTAAAATCTTACAGAACTCTTTGGTACAGGTTCTTCAATCAGTTGATATCCTATGACAGCATAATAAGCTGCTGATAGATCATCTAATTTAAAACCAGGATCAATAACCTTCTTGAATCTGGCTTTGTCAGCCACTGATAAATAAGAATCTGTCGATGGGTGATTAGACGTTGACCATGCCATCATTATCATTACTATTAATAACAGGCACCACCCATCTAAACAAAAAAGATAAAAAATATTCCATATTATATAGTTATCTGATATTCTTAGATGGTGAACTTAAATATATGGCACGCCAAGACATGGCACTTCTAATAATATGCTTGCAGAACTACATTGTATAACATAAATCATTAGATACTTTACAAGCACATGGCATGATGCCAGATATCAATTTACTTAACCAAGGTACAGAAACCGAACAAACATTACAATAGCCTAAATCACCATTATTTTCTATTGAACTAAAATATTTGATAGCAACAGTATTAAATACATGTTCTCTTCCAATGTAATATGAAAAATTGGAGTTGCTAAGATCGGGCGGAGAGTAGTGTTGAGAATGCTATTTTTGGAAATATAGTATAAACTCTCACAGAATATTAAATATTTTGTGATCACAGAGTTAAAAAGAAATATATTAGATTAAACATAGTAGAGTTTCCAGTACGCTGTACTTACGTTCCTCCTCCATTTTGAATGAAGAAATTAAACTCAAGCCGGCCGCCACGTCGGCCTTTCAAACAAGATGGCTCCTTCTCCATTGCGCGTGTCAAGAAAAATGGACGCAAGTCAGTACCGGAAATCGCTGGCAAATACCCTCAAGCAATGCAGCCAAATATAAGAGAAAAATTCCCCTATGTATTTCTCTAGTGTTCGACCAATGGCCATTTTTTGCGATTAAAATAATCTCTAAAAATATCAATATTTTAATTAGCATTATTCACCATTCCGATGACATCATCTTCAATTTTGTGAAACATTTAGACATTATGAAACAACAATTTCTTATTATTTAAGACAAACAAAAGAGTCCTAGTTAGATTTAGAGTTTCAGTTATTCTATACAGGTCTATATTTTGTCTAGGACTGTACAAACAATCGATAAATCCTTCGATTATCTACCATCACGTTATTGAATTTCTATTTAAATATCACGACACTAAAATGAAATTTCAACACAACTTTATTGAAGTTATATAGCGATATTATATTGATACAGAAAATGATAAAATAAACGTTATCATAGTACCAAATCAGCCGTCTTTTCCCTTTTGAACAACGTATCCGTTTTGCACATAATTAAATATACAATAGAACATATTTAAAAGCAAAAAAATTAAAATTATGTATAATCGCGTTTAATCAAATCTGCTAATGATTATAAGTCTACGGAAAACAAAAAACAATACGTTTGTCAATGTTTATATATGTATATGACGGTGCTCGTAAAGAATAATATATTTAAAAATAATAAAGCGGTCATAGAGTAGTACACCAAACTGTTTTAAGATAAATACATTTTCAAGTTGCTTAATACATTAGAATTTCAAAGATAAGAATAATAATCAATTAATAATTTGTATAGGTATAAAAATTCGTATGAATTCTAATTACGTGTAAATTGTTAACTTGAAAAAAGGAATATGTCGTTATGATAAAATTAAAATGATGTATTTATTAATAAATTTGTAATTTGCATATATATTTATTTCGTTATATATTATATACACGTGTATGTACCAAATGCACTGCTCGTTTCCTTTTGTAATCATTAAGGAATTAATATTATTAATTATGGATATGTGTTGATGCATCAATAATAAAATTATTCAATTTTATATAAAAGTGTCTGCAACTAATAGTTGATTTTATCAAGAGAAAAATATATATGTATATTGAAAAAAGCGTGTGAAACAATGTGCAATATGAAGTGATTAAAACCTGGGATTAATTACGATGAGTTATTAGATGGAACGACAGTGAAAACTATGTATGAATATATCTCTTTACCCCAACTCCGCCAACTACCGAACATACCGGAAAACTATTGTTACATAATATGTGACAACGTACGTATGTAAAATTGTCATTACATAAAAATGCATACTAACGCCCTCCGTCCATCTGGACAAATCGAAGAGAATGCGGAAGAATTTTATGAGGGAAGAATGAATAAAAACCAGGTTGGTCTGAATTAAAAAGAAAAGAGAAGAAGATAATCATTCATGTATTAATTAATGATAATCAAATATATTCATAGCTATCGCTGGAGAAGCACATAATTTGTCATTTACGAACGAATATAAAATTGCAATTGCACCCAAATTAATTGGCATTATCCACCACCGATGCAAGTAGCAGTTTGATAAATTCCAATTAGATTTTTCCAGCAGCATTTAGTTTTTAATTCAGAATGATTAAGATAGATCAATAGAAGGTAAATGAGAGATATTATATTAACAATTTGCAATTCTACCGTGTATTTATAGTTTTTGTCTCTCAGAATCATCCGTTCGATTTTATTAAACATTTTCCGTACAATGTTGTTCTAGAATTATTACGAAGAATGAGATGAAGTACCGATTTAAATTTTGTAAAAATTTACAAATTCGAGGTCATTGCATCAGTAGTGCCACTGGGTGACACTATAACTCTCTCGGTCGTACAAAACAATGGTTATATTAAAAATGATACAAAAAATGACAGATAGCAACAAAATATTTGATAACGATACATATGCTAATTAATGAGAAACTTAATGATTTGCACCTCCAATTTTACACTGTGACTTGATATGCCCGTGGTTAACAGAAAGTAATGAAATTTTCCAAAAGCGATATCCTCTCATCGTAAAATAACAATTATGGCATTGTTATTAAAACGGATGAACATGAAAATAAATGAATTTTCTTTACCACATATGTATTTATGCCTCGTGTGATAATTCGATATGAAAATATTAATTAATTAGTCATTCATAAGAAAAAGTACAATACAGTTAATCGTTCAAAGTGGAACTAAGCATTTTTTTGTAATTCAATATTATTCAATTACGTCATCATAACTTAAACACAAGTGGCAATGAAGAAACAATTTATGATTATAATCTTAAACAAAAACCCATCACTGGTCTGTCATCATAAAGATTCATTCTCGACGTTCTTTCTAGAATTACAGTTGTATACACATGTCCTAAGCTATAACGATAGACTTTACATACTTCCAATTACATAAGTATCACTATATCCGTATAATGAATATTTCGCCTATATCGCCTTACTTTTAGTACTTTATATCCATTTTTTCCATTCGCAGACGAATACATGTGCTTAACAGTCACTAAAACGTAGGAGAGGGAGGAGGTGGGTTTTATGGTTTTGTTTTCTACTTTTTTCCCAAAAGAAATGACAAAGCTCTCCTGTTGGATGAATTTAAAATTAATAGACAATATTGAGAATATTGAACACGCCTTGCACACGAGTACCGTTTGGAAATATACAGCCAGATTCTTCCTTTTTTTTTTAATGAACATCCAATACAAATGTCGTTTAATATTTACATAGCCTGCATTTAAAAAAAGCATTCGTTACATGTAGGATCGATTGCATTCTGATTCACTCCACCTACTCTTGCTTCTTAAATGCGATAACGCCTGAAAAATTTTGGTTCCTTAAATTTTTTTACTCATAAAACACTTTACACGTCTTTATTGGGCTATGTACAACGCAAACAATGAGATCTTCACTTATACATAATACGGTATTCGTTTGCGTGCGCGTGTTCTGCGTTCCTGCCTCTCACTTTGGTATTTACAGTGATATGGCGCTTGGATGCTGATTTACAGAGGATCTTTCTATTATAATTATCTGTTATTAACAGTCATTTATTATTAGGAGCAAATGCGTACTCTGTATATCCGCTTATCGCGCCTAAAAAGAAATTTTGGAAACGCGTTATACGATATAATCAACATGAGAGAAAGAAAACTTAAAAAAAAAAGAGTAAAATTATCTCCACGTTGGTAATCGAACGCTTGTTAAAAAATATAATCAATTTTTAATACATTGTATTAAGGATGTCTGATTGGACTTGTTTCACTGTCACACCCAATATTGTTAATAGTCTTGAATGAAAAATATGAACGCAACAAAGACTGATTGTTATGATCTAAAAGACAAATGTTAAAGTTATGTTGAAATATTTAAAGTTTGTGTTCCTTCATACTTCCGTCTTATCAGTGTGATAAGATACGTCCTACTAGATTCAGTTCTTATATTATTTAAATGAAGTATCTAAAATTAGTGTCCCTTTGAGTAATCCTTGGCCGGGAGGATTATCTTCGCGCGTCGATTGATCATCGAAGAATCTCAAAATTGTGTTTTTGAAAACACTGGTACCTTATCACTCTTTCGCTATCTTAATAATTTGTAGGATTCTCCAAGATTCTTCCTAAAGAAACAATTCGTCATTGTTCATAATTGAGATCCCCGAAGTAGCATCCAAAGCTCCAATATTTAAGCTAGAAATTACAAGCAATATTACAAAGTTCACCCCGTTTCTTAAATGATCATAAGAGCAATGTTCATCCTTATGAGAAAAGAAAGAAACAGCAAAGAGTTCCATAATTTTCACTCGGAAGGTCCTTGGCCCCATCTTGATTTCGTCCTTGCAGTTTTAGTCGGGACTGTTGCGACATTATCATCGTTCTTTCGCTTTACACTCAACACAATACCACTTTTAGGTACGAATTTCGAAGGTGGTGTTTTCAGGCTAGACTCTAGTGTCGGTGGCGTCGATGGGAACGCTGGGAACTCTTCATCCTCGAGACCAGGAGGTTTTGGTTGTTCGGAAGCAAAGACTTTTTTGAAAGGCTCTACCATGCTAGGCTGATAAGCTGTAGTTTTTTCTGCAGAATCAACCATCGGGGTAAAGCTTTTCGCCAGGGGTGTGATCGTCGGGGGTGGTGTCGAGATTAATACAGATGGTGGAGGAACATGGAGTACAGGTGGTACAATTGCTGCTACTGAAGGTGATGGCAATGGTGGTGGTGGTTTCGTTAGGTCGGGTGGAATCGTTGATGCTGCAGCTACAGCAGCTAGTTCTTCTTCCGCCTTCTTGATCAGATCTAGGTCACTCAATGATCTTAAGGTGCTTTTACTTTCCTTTGAGGCAGTGGGTTGTGACTCGAACGAAGGTTGTTGTTGCTTGTCGCTGGATAGTCTACTTGTTGCTGATGGAGTTTTCGGATATATTGATGGATACTTTTCTGATTTCTGATAAATAGAGCTTTTCACGGAAGTTAGGAAGGTTGCACTAGGCTTTGATGGAAGATATGGATCTACTTTAGTAATTTCTTGCCTCTTCACGTTGGCTAGAATTTCCTGGAGATTTGGTGGAATGGTGATGTCTGAGACCTTATCGAGAATTGGTTGAGTAAACTTGGAAATCCCAGCTGGAGGTGGTGGAGTAAACGAACGAGTATCCGACGGACTGTAGGCTTCATCACCATCGTTGCTATCAGGCGGATCCAGTCCCAAACCCTGAAAAATAGTAAAATATATTAGAATGTTATAAGAAAATGTTAACTTTGAGAATAATATAATACGTGGAAGGGAAATGGAGCTGCTCTTAGATTATAGTCTATATAGAAGTTATGATTGAAATTGATTTCTGGGAGAATTCTGGTAAACTAGAGCTTAAATGAAAATTCATATACGCTCTGTTCTTTATTATAAATTACATAGAATATATCACAGTCAATTATCACAGTATTTCCATTTTGAAGAGATATAAATACCAGACTTCCATTTTGTTGACTATAAAAAAGGTGTACATATATATATGTATATATATACACACATATATATATAATGTAATCAAAAAATTCATGGAATCCTGATTTCTATAAGTTACAAAAATATTGACGTATATAATATAACGTTGGAAATGTCCTCGGAAGGTTTAATTAATAAAATTTTCTTTTTCTAATTCTATAAAGTTTTCCAAGTATCAAATCTCGAAGAGCGATAGTAACCATGCGGAAAGTAAAAAATCTGGGCAGCTCAAATGGACAAGGATAGGCTGGATGTGGTTGAAGGATGATCGAAACAAATTTTATTTACAGCAAAACAGTAAGAAAAACAATGGCAGTCTGACATGTGGAAAATGTATCTTGGTAAAATTCTCACCGGCAGGGTGGCGGTAGCCTCTCCGAGGAACGAGGAGCTGATATTTTGAATTTGTTGTTTCTGTTCTTCAATCTGTCTATTAAGTTCGTCCATTTTTCTCTGTAACTCTGTGGAATTCTTTGTGGGTGACAATATATTAACAGCAGGATCCACAACCACCGGGAGTCCCTCGTTGACATTGTCATCATCAATATCACCCGGACTGTATGGCTCATCTCCATCATCTTCTAATGTTGCCTTAGGCGATGATGTCAAGTCTAACTTAGATGATAGTTCCGGTACGATCTTGGAAATCGTCGCAGTATCTATAATACTTCTGGACATTCCCACATGTGCTTTGTTTAATGTCTCCAAGGTCATCTGTGTCACAGCCTGCTTTTCCTTGATCACATCGAGGGTCGATGATTTATGATGAACCTTAGGCGATGATGGAGGCGTCGTGCTACTCTTTTCCTTAGGAATGTTCACCAGTGGCGGTGTATAACTGCGATCCGGTTCCTTCTTGCTGATTTTAGCTGGTACCACAGGAGGAATGGCTGCGACGCGTTTTCGCTTATTACGTACTATAATTCCCAGTAGAAGATGTGGTCTCTGTTCCTCGAATCCTGGACCATCTAATGGTAGCAGGACTTGCGGTATGGAACTCTGATTAGAGAATGGCATTATATAAAAGTCCTTTATATTTTTTGAAACATTTCCTACTACGCCTAGACGGCTTCTACTGTTCAGATAACTGTACAATGTTATGTATGGTATTTTCTCCTCATCATTTGCTGCCGTCAATCGAATAACTAGAATTTCTTTAGAGCCTGTCTTTTTCATTTTTGAAATATAATCCCACACAGTCTCATGACTTATCCTACCAACAACATCTACGGTATCTGGTAGATCCTCCATAAGGTCACGGGCGTGGCCACTTATTTCTTGGGCTGTGATAAAGAACTTTGCCACATCCACCATGTTAACAAAACCTCGCCAGACCGTTTGCAGAGGACCTCTTGGTAAGTCCTTCTCAAGCTCAGGGTCCTTTTCTCGTTCCGGCTCCTCGTTGATGTCTGGGGTTTTAATATTAACAGTAGAACTGGGTTCCCGATCGGATACATCAGATTCATTACCATCTAATGTGTTTGTGGTCGTTTCTTCTTCAATATGTCGCCAGAGTCTATCTTCAATTGGTTTATCAACTGGCGGAGGAGTTGGTTCTTTCTTCTTCTCAGCTTCCTTCTTCCGATCGTCCTCCTTCTTATCTTTCTCCTTATTGGTACTGTCCCTATGACCTCCCCTACTACGTGTAGACGATGTGTTACTTTTACTTTTTTTATACTTTACTTTATCCTTCTTCTCGCGTTCCTTATCTTTGTCCTTATCCCTTTCACGGTCTTTTTCCTTATCGCGTTCCTTATCTTTATCTTTGTCTCTTTTACTTTCTTTATTCCTTGCTGATCTTCTGTCCCTACTTCTTTCTCTTGTCTTGCTATGTTCCCTTTCCCTACTACGATGTCTTCTACTCTTACTTTGACTCCTCTCCTGCTTATCTTTATTGCGGTCCTTATCCTTCTTCTTTTTATCCTCGCCATTCTTTAGTTTCTTCATATCATCCTTTGACTTTAAACTGTCATCTTTGTCCTTATCATCTTCTATGGTGGAGGTAATATTTTCACCGCTATTCAGTGCTGTCACAATGTCCTGAACTGGAGTCTTTGGATCCACGTGATCTATACTACCATCGTTCTCAATAATCTGCTCTCCTTTGTGCGTCTTCACGACAATTGATTTGGCTTGTGCCATTAAATCCAACTCATTCTTTTTTATCATTTCTAATTGATGCTTTGTTTCCTTCTCACGCCATTCAGCCAATTCTTGACTTGCCATTTCGTCAGGACTCAACCTTACCACTGCATCAGGAGTGAGAGACCTGTCAGCTATTTTTCTAAATAATGTCAAGTTCTTCGTATCTTTTATATTAAAGACAAGACTTCGATATTTTGCTTTATACTTAGCACCCGTGTCTTTAAAGAACTTATACAATTCAAGTTCAATGTTAAGAGCTAATTCACCGATTTCTTCATCAGTTAATTTCAGGTCGTGCGTTTCTTTTATTCTACTTGAAAGCAACTCGGTTAAGGTTTTTCGAATATTTATTCTTATAGGTTCAGGCTCAGATTTCTTAGCTGCCGGCGATTTAATCGGCAGCTTTTGTTGGGATGTGGAAGCCTTAGGTTCCTGCTTTTTGCTTAATGTAGGCTTCGGGGAAGCCACTGCCTGTGATCTTGATTGTTGTACTATCGTTTTACCACTAGCTTGTTGCTTTGCTGTCACGGATACTGGTTTCAAGGAGGCCGTGATCAGCGTCTGTTTAGATTGAACTGTCTTCGTCTGGGGAGATGAGTTTGCTTGTTGCTGCTGCGCACCTGATGTAACTAAGAGTTTCTTATGACTGGGAGCTAAAACAGTTTGTTTAGAACCGAGCACCTTTGTATAAACCATCTTAGGATTGCCCTGTGTTTTGCCGCCGGCTTGTGACACCGATTTACCCTGTAAAAGAATCAGATTTTTATAGTTTATAATAATTATGTACACGCGCAAAACATCCAAAATGTTTTTTCTAATATTGTCAATGAACGTACAATTTTATTCATTCCTTGAGTTTGTATAGCCGTTACTGACTTTCCACCTATTTGTAGCGTATTGAGGTTATTCGGTCGCACCACTTCAAATGTAGGATTTTCCTTAAGCCAAGTTTTCAAGTTAGACGTCGTTGGCGCGTCTAAGCCTGAAAGATTGTCAAATTGGCATATTACAAGTTACAAAGGACAAGAAATTACAGGTAACTGTAAAAATAAGTTGCACCAACCAGTTAAAACTTTTCCAGTTCTCCTTTCAAAAACAATGACTCTCGGATCAGATTTTATTTTTGGAGAGTCAGAAGACGTGGGTGACTTCAATGTTTTTGTGGTTGACACTGGTACAGGAGGCTTATCTGACTTATCCGGTTTATCCTTCGTCAATGATTCTTGTGCATGCGTCAAGATGCAAGCATCTGAACAGTAAATACTAGAATTTCTTGCTTCCTTTTTGCAAACGACACACTGAGTCACACCAGCAAATGGTGCAGAGTTTTGCGTGGAAGGACAACTGGCAGAAATGTACGATGTTGTCTGAGTAGATGGCGATAATGAATTCTGTTGCACAGATAGTTCTGGTGCTTTTTGTTGTTTTGGAGTCACAGGTTGTGGAACGGATTTGGCTTTAGTGTCTTCAGCTTTTTTCTTTGTACAATTAGGACAAACCCACTCTATACCCTTCTCTTCCATTTGTTGCCCTGTTAAAATTAAATTAAATTTTATTCTGGCTCCAAAGAAACTTCAAGTGATTGCTAATATTACTAAACCTTACCCATAGCCTTACTGACGTGTACACACTTTCCGTGAAACCAGTCCTCACAAACGTCACAACAAATCATAAAACGATTGTTATGGGGTCGTTTGCAAATGCACCATAGTCTGTCAGGATCATCTTCGGAATCAGAATTATCCTCTTCTTCGTCGTCTTCATCCATTTCTGATTCCATCTCCTCCTTTTCCGCTTGTAATTGCTGCTGTTGCAATTGCATTTCTTGGTGGTGTAACAGCATTTGCTTGCTAAACACGCAAGACGTTGAAATAAAAATTATAGAAGAAAGCACAATGAATATTACTAATAACTGTTTATTATATAATATATGAGACTCACGTGTACTTATCATTCTTCTTAAGAACTTCTGGCTTCTTTTCGGGAGATTCATTCTTAGCCTGCAATCTCTTGCTGCGTGTTGCTGGTGCTTCAATAGGGGGTAGAGTTATCACACGACCACCGCGTACAATCTGAATAGGTTCCTTCTCATCTTTTGTACTCCTTTTGCCAGGTTCTGCGGCCATTGTTGCGATTGATAAGATGTCCTGTTTCTTTACCTGTTCTTGATCCTGCGTTATGATTGCTGGAGGCACTAACGTTGGAGCTGGCAGCAATGGCTCTGCCACGGTTGGAGTTTGATCAACCAAAGGCTATAAACAAGGATTTTTATTTTATTATATTGTTGCTTGTCAAATATTTAAAAAATCACACTGTATCAGTTACTTACATGGTCAGCTAAATCTACACCAAGTTCTTCTTGAAGAAGTAATGCTTCTGCAAGCAATTCCTCTTCATGTTTATTTGCCTCCATTTCTAATGTGGCCAGGAGATGTTCTTCACCTTCAATTCCACCTGAAATAAAATACATGCTCGTGGAGTTGGTGATGAAACGAAAATATATTTTTCGAAGATATAATTATGTTATATCAGAAAAAGAACTGAAAGTGAAAGATTTTGCGCGCTACAAAAAAAAACTAAATCATAAAAAAAACTTACTTTGTTCAGAAACAATATGGTTTGGAACAACTGCCTGTTCTGCGGGTTGTGTAATACCCTGGGCTGGTGTTGTGTTCGAAGCTAATGAAAAGATGAGACAGTTTGCTAACATAAACGTAATACATGCAGCGATATCTCAAATAAAAGTAAATAGCAGTATTTACAGGAAAAAAAAAATATTTTTTATTTTTAACTAAGTGAAAGCATTTAGATATTGTTTCAACGTACCAGGATCTAAAGAAGATTGTAACTCCTCAGCCAACGGAGCCTTCATTTCTGATTTCTGTTGATCACTGCCTGTTTGACCAACTGAATGATCATCAGTTTCCATTTGCGAATCTGATAACAAAGAGTCATCAAGAGAACCAACAACTCCTACTTTATGTTCGGACAACAAAGCAGTCATCTGCGCTGTAGAGACATTCATTGATGAGTTTGCAGTAGCTACAAAACCAATACTTGAGGTTGGCGTAGTAGGAGTCAGAGGGCTATCTGGGACTTTAGATTCACCACCAGAACCGACACGTCGAATAATATCAGGAGTTGAAAACAGAGCCGGTCCCAAAGCATCCAAGTGAGCTGGTGACTTTCGGTGTTCTTTCTTCTGATGTTTCTTAGCAGCTGTAATAATTGTTAACAATACAGCTTATTTAAAACAAATTATTGCTCATTTTCACTTACAGTCAGGAGTTTTTGGCTCAGCCAGCTTCACCAGATCAGCATCAATCTTTGGCAAAGATTCAGTAGAACTCTCGGACTTCTTCTTTTCCTTCTTCAGTTCAGGCTTTATCTTAGCCGGCACTGTAGCAGTCACGATCTTTTGCGGCTGCTGTGCTAATTGTTGTGATTGCAATTGTTGCTGTTGTTGAGTAGGTATTTGAGGTGATGCAATTTTTGGAGCTCCTTGTACACTCGTCTTTGAGGCCATTGACACTGCCATTAATTTTCCATCTTTCATAGTCGTAGTAATTTTTGAGTTCACCTGATTCAACGTGTTTTTTGAAACAACTAACTGCTTCTTTCCAGCAACATTTTTTATTTCGCCTCCTTTCATTACTACTTGTTTCTGAAGAAACATCATCTTCTGATTATTTTTTGCCTGGCCGGGTTTAGTGAGAATCATATCTCCTTTGATCATGTTAGCATTAATTAAATTTGCCTTGACTTGATTCGTCGTCTGTAAAGGTTTCTCATATACTTCGGAACTCTCTGCGGTAGTCACACCATGTAGGGAAGCATCTTCTTTTTTTCGGTTAAGTGTTTTCAGTTGTTTTTTGGTCTTCAGCGGACTGAATTTCTCTGTAGATATAACAAAAGCAACATGAAGCACAATTAATTCGGCATTTATTAGATTTAAAAATATAGTTGCTTGGAAGCCATACCAGACTTGTCATCTTTTTCAGGACTCTTCATAGCATCTACGGCAGCAGCCATCTCCATGTCCAAGCGTCGCACTTGTTCTATATCCATATGCTTGTTTGGACCTCGTCTACGCGTTGCAGTCATGCTACCACCTCTGGTGGTGAGACCTTTGCGTCCACCTCTTGCTCTTAGACCAGAACCTCCTCCTCGTCTAGGTCCACGAGGTCCAAAATCAGAGTCATTATCAGACGGCTGCTCAAATTCAGAAGATTCCTCAGAAGAATCAGACAAATCGTCTTCGTCGACAGCTCCATCATTTGTTCGTGCCATTGCTATAAATAAGTAACCTTTTAATAACACGTAATCATATAAGAAATAAAGAATGGAACCTCAGAAATGCCACAGGATTGTTTCTTAATCTTACAATTTTAGTTAAACTTATGATGGTATGATTGTATGGGTCAATGAATTAATTTGAAAATACATAGTACAAGGATGAGATGTACCTTTATTAGATCCTTGCTGCGCCAGATTTAGCATATTTCGCGATATTGTATTCCCTGTGGGTTTGGGAGTTCCTGCGATGTGTGATATATTTGTTTTGGCATCTTTTCGAGGCCTACCTGGTGTTTTAACCTGTTCAAAAAATTGTTTTACATTAATATTTAGGAAGAATTATATTACAATATATATGGATAATACTTACTACTTTAGTAATTGTTTTAGGCTTGACTGTGGTAGATACAGATTCTAGAGGTGGTTGAGATGATGCCGTATGCATAAATTGCATATCATTAATGTCAGGGGAATGAACAACAGGTAATGGATCATTTGGTTTGGGATCTGATGGGGACAGGCAGCTGGTGTAGCAATGATCTAATTCTATGCTGTGTTTCAAAGAGTTTTGCTGCTCCTCTACTGTCAGCATATCTGAAATAAGAGATCACATTGTTCAAAGATATTCCATTACAATATACATATGATGTAGTATAATAAAATATTCAAATTCTAACTAACCAAGCATAGCAGTAACATTCTCTCCAAGAATTTGTTTAGCTTCTTCACTTTGCAAAGCTGTTTCCAGCCTTTCCAATTGCTCTGGGTCCATTTCCATAAATGGGTCCACCAGACCACTTGAATCTGTTGTTACTGCATTACTAGTTGATGTACTTGACTCTGGCTGGCTAAATGTAGGTGGGTCAACTGTCAATGTTATATCACCATTTCCAGTGTCACCCTCAGTTTGACCCAGTCTCACAACGCTAACATTTGCATTAGATTGATTCACTGCAATATCGCAAATAATATTTAGAATTTATAAAAAGAAGTTTAAATATATCCGTTAGGTTAGTTTGTGCTTACTTATTAAATTTTGCAGAGTATCTTGATCAACAGAAATTGTTCCATCATCGTTAACAACGATAATTAAAGTATCATCTTTTTTGGACCCACTTTCTTGTGGCTCCACAATGTACGAACTGGACATTTTATTTACTCTGAAATGGATGAAGAATCTAAAAATCTTTGTTATAATACTTTTATTAAGTTATTTAATATTTAATAATAGATTATTAATATTTCTTCCACATATAGGAACATGTGTTGTTGGAGAATTATATTTAAATTGGTTGGAACAAAAACAATCTTGTTAATATTTAAAAAGATAATATTTCAACACCATATAAATAATGTACATGAGCTATAAATCATGATAGGTCTATTATTTATTATTAACGACATACATAATCGTTAAACTGGTTTAATTCTCTATAGAAGATATTTGATACAAAATGATAAAAATCTGTAGATGAAAATCTTAGTATAAGTGTAAAAAATGACGTTATCACAACAGCAATAAAAAGATTATCCATTCGTGTAAACCAACTGTAAACGTAATCCACGCGAGTTGAGCCCACATAAGGAGCTAAACGACTAAAACGCCTTGTTTCATGATGAAAATCAGAATTCAACTATGTTTACGAGTAACTGCACTACTTCTACAGTAGTGTTTACAAAACATTGCGAAAAACTGATAATCTGTCAGACCTGAATGTGCAAACACTGCACGAATATTTGGCACGAAAAACTGATATTTGCACTACGAATGAGTCTCACGTAATCACAAGCCGAAAAGGTACTCAATGAAATAAACAGAACCGCCAAGAAGGCCACCACGTAGCCATCTTGTTTGGATGATGAATAGTGCGGTAGATGGTGGAATTGAGGAATATTTCATTTTACTCACCCGCAGATTGGACTCCTACCTTGGAAATATACGCGAAACACTTCCTTCTGCCGAAGGAAACGTTTATCACCACTTTTTTCACGAAAACATCAGGCGCTTTACGGGAAGTCCCGGTTTTTTCAGCGATACATCGTGCTGCGAGTCAACCCGACTTCTTGCGCACGGACGCTGGCGTCTTTCATTGCGCAATATGGCCAACAACCCGCGGAATCGAATGAAATTTCGTGTACATACAGTCATAGCAACGCGTTGCTACTCACTCACTATTTGACATAAATACTTCATAATACGTTAATTACTCAGGTTGGGATAATACTTTTAATTTATTTGTATGATTTTTAATTGTTCAATGAATCTTTCATCCTATTTTTGATGTTGAGTATAAAAAAAAACTGAAACAGGAGTATCAACTTTCTAGGATAAATATATGGCGGGAAAATCTACAATGGATTACGATGGATTTTCGATGTTACGAAAAAGTCATCCGAACGTGTTACATGTATCCGTCAAAAAAAATATCTTAAAGATATTCGATATTCAACTGGACATGGGTTAGCTTACAAATAACTTTGTAGCAAACACATTTAATCCATTCGGAGGACTTTTTTTCGTAACATTAAAAAATTGCTACATAGGTAATGTGGAGCTTACACCCAGAATCCCATTGAACGTATCCATCATTCGGTAAAGGTCCAATTTAGAGGCAACTAGGGTTAACATTAGTCAGATCCATTTTTTACTCTGTTCTTCTCTGACATGAATTTGTCAGTTATGCTACACTATTTTTATTTAATACATTTAACATTCACATAATCACTGTACAAGACTTTTGAATTATATTTATTGCAGTATCATATATAAATTTTATATCTTCAATTAAGCATCCAAATGGATAGACACTATATGCCTACCAGGTACCATTACTGAGCCTAATACTCTGGGTACTGTGTGCTCTTCAGAAAGAAATTCTGAACATGTGCCCAATATAACATTCGCATCACGGTCAGTACATAAAAATGCACCGATCAACACTCTTCCGTCAGTCATTTTTATCTTTAAGCTTCTATTAAGCCATCCCTTCAATTTCTGTTTTGCTGGTGATTCTTCAGCAGACAACATCTGAAAGGTATATAAAATGGTATAGAAATAATATATCGGATGCAATTAAAAATTTTACATAACCTTTTACAATCATTTCATTTTCCTATTGACTTATTTGTTATAAGTTCTACAAAATAAATATACAACGAGGGCAACAAGAATTCAATAAAAGAATGTTAATAATTCATAGATATAAGATCTACAATGAGAAATGTACCTCTCCATTTCCATAAACACACTGATCATGCATTGTCGTTACTAAACCCTTAAGTACTTCTTTCATTTGAATATAAACACTCTTTGATTCATTCAATTTTTCGTAAACTTCAGCAATTTTGTTTGTCATATAAAAGTTATAAATAAACACCAATTTTCAATAAAGACAATGAATAAACACTTCAATAAAATTCCTTTGTATACTGTCTCAGAATACTATTCTTCAATTCAATACGAATAATTTACGTAGCTATTGAACACGCTAAGTTTGATAAAATTTTTAAATACTTTAAATAAATATCATAGATACTTAAAAAATGTTTACTTTGATCTATAATCTTGTTTTGTCTAATGTTAAAATAAACTTTACACAGTAATCACATCCGCAATCTAGGAAAACTAAACGTGCCATTGGTTCTCCAAAAATGACAATTGATCAACAGCCAATAGCATGAAGAATTTGAGCTATGAGGGGTTTCGTTTTTTTCGACGCGGTTCAAGGCATAAACTCGGTTTAACTGTGCTATTAGCCAATCAGGGACTTGATTTCGAAGATAAACGGAGATTATGCATTGAACCGTGTTGAAGAAAACGGGCGACACTCGTCAAAGGCGCGTTTGAACGCAAGTCCCGACCACTGTCGCGACTAATAACAAAACGTGAATTCCTGTGGACGTGTTATACCATTGGTCGACAGTCTGCGTTCTAACGCGCGTTTGATAAGTGTGAATGGGCCATAACCCGTAACGCAAAGCATCAGTGCAAAAATCTGTGCAATTGCAAAACGTCATAATCTGAGTATTTCTACATTTTGATAATATTTTATACATTTTAGCAGATGTTAGTATATTCATCGCGTCAAGATGCACGACGCTTACGAAGCTATAACTATTTTAAAATTGTCTGTCCAAATTGAATCTATGGCAGCTTATGGTATATAATTATTCACTTGAATGCGTAATTCTAAGATTTCTTCATTTTTAATTATTCTTATCATATATAATTCAATGATTTTTTTTAAAGATGACAACTTACTTATTGGAACAAGGGAAGGTCATTTGTTAATGTATAATGTTCCACCAAAGTTGGATGATAATCATAAGTTGGAACTGTTACGATACAGCAAAAATTTTAGCAAAAAAAGAATTGTACAGGTTGATGTTGTACCAGACTACAATTTGTTGATTCTTCTCACAGGTATTGCTATATGCATAAACAAGAAATGTTTGTAGCTCAAGATACAACAAATATTCTTTATTTTAGATAGTATAGTATGTGTTCACGATTTGTCATCGCCAAATATTCAGCAAATGTGTCAGCTGCCGAAAACACGTGGAGCAACACTGTTTGCCTTAGATGTGCAGCAGACTCAAAGTTTGACAGGAGAAAAAAATACTGTTGTCCGCTTGTGTGTTGCAGTAAAACGCAAACTGCAATTATATTACTGGAAAGGCAAAGAGAATCAGTTTAAAGATTTTTGTGGTGAATTAACAGTCCCTGACATTCCACGTGAATTATCATGGTATATTATATAATTTTTATTCTTATGCTGATACATATTAATGGCAGTTTAAGAAAACAAAGATTCATTTCTGAATAAAATTAAAAGGTGCGGAGAAACATTAATATTAGGTTTTCGTGGATTATCGTACACTCTGTTGGACTTCGATGGAACAAGCACAGAATTATTTCCAACTGGAAAATCACCAGAGCCCAGTATTACAAAGCTATCTGATTCTTCATTTGCTCTAGGCAAAGATTCACAATCTATTATAATGAATACCAAGGGAGAATTAATTCAGCACAATTCTATTAAATGGTCGGATTCACCCAGTGCCATAGGTATATGGCAAATACTATTAAATTTAAGTAATCCTATATTTCAATCTTTGTCCATATCATTATAGCTTGGGATGATCCATACCTTCTTGGAATTGTTCACGACACTTTGGAGGTATATACATTAGAAGGTTGCTTACAGATTCAGACAATACCTGATCTTAATAAAGCTAGATTAATATTTAGATGCAAACAAGGCATAGTTTACATAGCATCAATGAGTCAAGTCTGGTGTATAAGGGCTGTCGATGTTGCTCAACAGATCAGAACGATTCTGGAACAAAATCAATTTCAACTTGCTTTAAAACTAACGGTAAACATTTCAAATTAATTGCTATTCTAATAACTTAAATTTCACATCAACATTCGTCTTGAAAAAATATTTCTTTCGTAGAGTTTATCTGATATTACAGAAGAGGAGAAAACAAAAAAGATATACAACATCCAAACCTTGTATGCACATCATCTTTTCTGTAACAAAAAGTTCCAAGAGGCAATGGAACAATTTCTTAAACTGGGTACAGATCCCTATGAAGTAATAAGATTATTTCCTGATCTAGTACCTCAGTCAACTAATGCAAATGAAATTAATGAGCCAATAACAGGTTTACCAAAACTTGAAGACAGAGACCTTGAAAATGGTTTACTAGCTTTGATTGAGTTTTTAACTGAGGTCAGACATAAACTAATGGGGGATACTAAAACAAAGGAGAAAGATAAAAATGGCAAAATTGGCGGAAGGGAATTAGTACAAGGTGAAAAGACAAAAAACATGACTGCAGTTGCAACGGAACAACTTCTAAAAATCATTGATACCACTTTGCTCAAATGTTATTTACAGGTATTTATATGTAATGATTCTTTCTATGTATAATTATATTGTACAATTAAAACTTGCAGACTAATGATGCATTGGTAGCACCGTTGCTACGTCTGAATCACTGTCACTTGCCAGAAGCTGAAAAGACGCTTTTAAAGCATCAAAAGTATCCAGAATTAATAATATTATATCAAACCAAAGGCCAACACAAAAAAGCTTTGGAATTATTGGAAAAACAAGCGGGAGAAAGCGATTCTAGTCTTAGAGGCACAGAAAGAACGATTCAGTATTTACAGCATCTTGGCAAAGATCACATAGATCTGATATTAAAATTTGCGGGATGGGTACTGGAACAAGATCCTGAGCAAGGTCTTCGTATATTCATGGAAGACGTTCAGGCAAGAACCATAAACTTCAAATTAAATACTTGATTTATTTTTAAATGTATATTCCAAGATTATATCATTTATATATTTCTTTCAGGAAGTAGAACATCTACAAAGACCAAAGATTCTAGACTATCTCCTTCGCTGTCATAAAGATCTAGTGATAACTTACTTAGAACACGTGGTGCATCTCTGGGAGGATACCAATCCTTTGTTTCACAATGTCTTGGTACATCAATATAAAGAAAAGTGTTTAGCATCTATGAGTGCAGATGCAACACCAGCTGAGAAACAAAATGCTCAGCACATTAGACAAAAGTTGCAACAGTTTTTGGAAAAGTCACAAAACTATACACCAGAAACGGTCTTAGCTCATTTTCCATTTGATTCTCTTTTTGAAGAACGTGCAATAATTCTTGGTCGTCTCGGACGTCATAAGCAAGCTATATCTATTTATATGAATTTACTAAATGACATTCCCAGAGCAATTCAGTATTGTAACAATGTATATGCAAGATTTCAAAGTAAATATTCTACAACTACTGATGCTTCAACAGAATCGAAAGTAATATAAATATTTAACCATTATATATTTTTAGATCAGAAAGATGCAGACAAGGTTAAGCAGCAACAAGATGGTGCTGATGAAGTATACGTGACGCTAATACAACAATTGTTAAAACCAGACAATGAAGGTGTTTTAATGGCAGGTACGTATCATAAAATTATTCAAATAACATATTTATACAAAACTGATGAATAATCATTATGCAATTAGGATGCAGTTCAAAAATTCAAAAAACTGCACAACCAGATTTGGAAACAGCATTGGAGCTGCTCGAAGAGCATGCATCTAAGATAAATCCTTTGAAGGCACTAGAGGTATTACCGGATAGTGTTCCAATTGGTAGAATAAGACATTTTTTAGAAGCTAGCTTGCAAAATAATTTAAATGAAAAGCGGCGTACTCAAGTTCTCAAAGGTTTACTGTATGCAGAGCATCTGCAGGTCCAAGAGCAACGTATGCATTATGAATCTCAAAGTGTTCTCATGACAGAATTCAATATATGTCCTGTATGTAAAAAAAGATTTGGCAACCAAAGGTAACTATGAGCATAAGGGAGACATCATCCATTCCAAAAAATAAATGACTAATCAGATGTATTTTACAGCGCATTTGCAAGATATCCCAATGGCGACATAGTGCATTATTCTTGTCAGGACCGCAGATCGTAACGCATAAAGCATCCCATAATCCATATACATATATACGTATAAGTATCAAGGCAGTATCGTTAAAAGATCACTATACGTAATAGACTGCAGTTTGTATAACTTGTTATAAGAATTGATCGTCATAATAAGAATGTGTACGGTATCAACACTTTATACTCGTAGTTTTATTGACCTATCAAGTATAAAAGAATAAATATGCTATTATACAGGGAAAAACTATATAAATATTCTTGGTGTTCTAGAAAACAATTCAAGAGATTATAATTAAATAAACAATATAGAAAAAAAAGGAGAATACCCGATGCATTATCATTATACATTCCTAGGTTACTTCCGGTTCATTTCCTGCTCTAAGATTTCGTAGTTTTGTTTATGTTCCGCAAACCTCTACCAGCTGAGAATATTTGAGGAGTTGGTTTTCTAGTATTAACGGGTGCGCATGCCTTTTAGAAATGAAATATCTACGTAGGATATACGTATGTATATTCTTTCTGATAATCCTATACCTGGCCCTTTGAACTTGTTTTACTATTGCCCAATGAGATATAAAATGTCGCATAGCAGAAATGATGAATAAAGTCAGAAATAACAAATTATGTGAAAAGATGGGGCGTGCCCGGCCCAGAAAATGTGTAAACGGGGCTGATGATGTCATAAGCTATCTTGTATTCCTACGCCCGGTGGTATGTACACACGAAAATGCAGGTCCGACTACAGATAAGCATAGACCCTGTTCCTGTATTTATATGAATAATTCATCGGATATGATAACAGTAATGATATCTTGTCCTTAAACAGGCTTGAACTATATGAATTTTCTTATAGAATTTCAAATGTTGTAGAAGAACTTTGACATAAACAGTTTTGGTGTAGATAACAGAACATTTATACCATATAGATATGAGAATTACGATTAAGACTCAAAATTGTTTAACTATCTAATTTAAATAATATTTTTAGAATTTTTAAATCTAAAACTTTTATTATATACTGTGTTCGAAAAGATTTGTCTCTCTGAAAATAATTTTCTCAAAATTAATTATGATTCAGATTGGGATTCGATTATTTTAGTTAGTATTAAGATCATTTGATTTATAGTTATTATACGAACTCGTCAAATATAACCTAAATTTTGACAAGTAAATCTAACAAATATATTAATAATATTAAATGTGGAACTGATCGTTGTAAAGTACAGGGGCCCCAGACAGGACTACGTCTTTATAGTATCTCTGGAAGTATAGTTCAGAGAAATATAAGTGATAGAAAATATATAATTCGGCTTGTAAGGATCACTTAGTTTTTTTTTAAAGAAAATTGTGAGCGTCGGTCGATTTTTATCCGTACAATTTGATCGCTCGTGACGTTAGTGTTGAGGAACTATAATCTCCTAGCGTAGGTCGACGCCGTGTGACTCCGGTTAGTTGCGCGCCGGTCGAGTGTGTGAAAGGAACTTGGGTGGATCTTTCGGTGGTTTTTGTCGTGTAATCGTGAAGTTTTTATGCGAGTTTTAGGGTGAAACAGTGTTCCGGGGTGTTCTTTCGAAAGGGTAAGTCATCCCTCTTTGTATCCTCATCATAAGAATTAACGTGAATTGGTATAAAATCAGTTTGGCTGTTGCCGTGTGACGGCTAGATTCATCAAGGTAAAAATGGCGTTCACCGTGCACCGCTATCGTATCTAATAATTCCTATTATTTCTTTACTATACGGTGCTGATGTTACTGTTATCCTCTCTCTCTACGACACATCGATCAGCTCTCGGACTAAGCGATGTGCCTGGGAACTGTCAAGTGTCAATGATTTCATGAAATCATTTCTACGGTCGGTAGTCACAGTGTCTCTCAGTGTGCGTCTGACTTATTACTTTTTTAATCGTACCATAAAATCGAACGGCCACCGAGTACACCATAGACAATCGTGATACAGTGGTATTAAGAAAACTCTTGTGTCAAACGTATTTGATATTCTTTCAATAAATTTATTCTCAGTGAGGTCTGTATGGTCCACCTGTCAAGACAACCTGTCTCACTCTGACCTAATTTCCAATTCTCAGAAATACTTTTTAAAGCCATTGTTGCAAGTTTTCCCTTGTTGGATGAAAAAGACTGAAGTTCAAATTGGCCAATTGTTAGGATGCAATATTTATTTACCACCAAAGAATATTTATATCGTCACTACTAAATTCTACCACGATGATGTCCAAGTGTTCTACTCTGTCCTCCCTTCTTCGTTACCGGTCGAGTGCGTCTATATACACAGTAAAAGGCATCGTAAGATATTTTCGCCAATGACTTTATTATTGTTGCAGAGTCATGCAAATAAAAAATCAAGTTTCAGAGTCAGTAAGCAAACTCTCTGCTCAGCAGGTCATTGTAATAGAAATTTGATCGAGGTAATACGATTGGGTATTACACAATACACAACCGTATATTGTGTAAACTTCTATGGAGGATGGAAAAGCCTACGGCATGGAATTCGTTCAGGTCGCCATTGGATTATTCAAAGAATATTCATGCGCGATGATCTCCTTGACATCGTGTGTATATAAATATAGACAAGAAAAACAATGCAAGAGGTTTAGTCCATTTTAGGTAAAGTAGGTTCATGGTTAATATTAATTTCCTATGACTTCAGATCGGTTCTGTTTTATGCGCTGGTGCCACGGCCATTACTCTTCCTTCTGCCATGTCTATTCTACCACCAGTAATACTTCCTTTGTGGCTAAGACTATATAACTGTACTTCCTTGAATGATACGCTAATGCAATAGGTTCCTTACTGAGGTATCATTTATAAATATTCTCTCAGGTGTTGTGTTTACTGTTACGTCAGTGTCGCTCCGCGTGGGCGTATACGTCTACGGAATAACTGAACACCCCGAGGCAAGTGTCAGGAACGGAAAAGGACCCTTCCGTAGTGGCTCTTGGGAATGTTGGCTGGGTGTATGTTTAGTACGACGTGCAATAAATTGCAACCGTCTGTATCCACTAACGAGAATAGTGCGTCGATGCGTAAATTCGTGTTTTCAGTGCGTGACGGTTATATGCACGCATCACAAATGCAAGAGGCTATTCTGTCGATGAGAATAATACCGCCAGCTGTCCTTCTCTTAGAAAGAATAACGCAGTGTTTTCTTTTTTTATGTTAAATTCCCTTCCTTTTTTTAAGGTTAAAAAGTAGCATATTCTGTTTGCTAGTGATATCGTGTCCAATTACTAAATAGTATCCTGTGGACTATTCCGTTAAGTATAGCCCCAGTATACTTTATACATAACGATAGGGATGGCTCATTTAGCTGATACGACCAAGGCGGGCCGCAGGGAAAGATAAGGGAAACGATATCGGCAGGGATGTATTGATAACAGGAGTATCAAAGAATAGTGTCTTTGATTTGCTCTGGAATGCTTGACGGATTTGTAATCATTGAAAGTGATGGTGTAACGATTGAAAAGATTATTTATCTTTTAGAACAATTGTACGTGCTACCATATTCTTTATAGAAATTGTGGTTATAATTCTTTGGAATTTTGCGCTATAGTTGCCAATATGTATTCGGTGCTTCATTGGAAGAGCTGAGTCTTCACCATGGAAAGGAAGTCGTGGACTTTATATTTAGATCGCCCACTTGAACTTTTGGTATGCCACGCTTCTTGGTATACTAACTGTCAGCAGCACTCCCTACCATTTGCTTCTCCGCATCTTGTTTTCCTTTTTTTTATCTTCGCTTGTAGCAATGCCACAAGAAAAAAGAAATGAAAAACCAAAGTCTCCTAGATTTTCATTGTCCTGGTAGGCCTTACCCTGTCTGACCTAGTTTTCACGCGACTAGCCGAGGACGCACCTTCTATAAACACATCACGCATGGTCACACACCCCTTTTGTGCGTTCTACATTACCAACCTTTGTACTTAAATATTTACTTATCCTGTTACAGATTCCTGAATGATCCATATATCCTTGAGATCGTTGAACTTCGAGTACGCTAGATTATATGAGACAAATGCTCGATGATCCTGATAATTCTTAACCTCCAAACTTAATCCTTAACACTGGATATACCGAAGATTTTTGTTAAGGGCAAATTTACCTTGAAAACAATCAAACTGACTGACGATGGTAGTTCTAGTGTTAACTTCTCGCCCTATCAGAGAAAATTCTTTATTAAACGCCAAACAATCACTGTCGAGGTAAATGACGGCTGGCAAACCCGGTCAGCAGCGTTAGATTAACGCAAATGCGGATGTGACGTAGTACCCATATAGGTAGACACACACAGCGTTAGTGGATGACAAAATGGCTTCGATCTAATCCATCGCACGTAACTCACGCAATATAGAAGAGACAGTCTGCTCCTCTGCTTTATAAGATTTTAAAAAGATATTTTTACTAATATTCTTAATTAGCCAATAGGGATTCTTACCTATGATAAAAATGCTTATTGTATCTCCTATGGATCAGACAATGTTTAATTTTATAAAGGTGTTTGATAACATGATCAGTACTATGCAGATAAAACCGATAGGTTTGACGCAATGTCAGATTGCACAATCAACCGTCTGAATTCTTTTTGGAGGGAAAAAAATAAGCTTAGAAACTGAGTCACAGACGGAAATGGATCTTCATTCCCTACAGGAAATTTGATGTATCTTTTACAAAGGTAAAAGGGTGTCTCTTGTATCTATGCAACCATTCAGTCATACATATACAGAGTATATCTAATTTCACAGATACTCAGCTCCTTTGGTAATAAATGCCACTCGTCCGCTTCCTAAATCACTACTTCCACGGCTCTCGGATTCATCATATTTGTCTCATCGTGAAACATGCGAAGCATCATGCCAAAATGACTCGGCCGCGCCCTGGACTAACGTGGTCAACACTGCCAAGAAGGTCATCCTGCTCGTTCCACGAATTTCTACACTGACGACCCCTGCTGCTGTTAACGAACATTCACGGTCCGATTTTGTGTCGAGCACCTTCTCCTCTCTATTCGGCTCCTTTCTTTTAGTACGAGTGAAAGTA
Source organism: Trachelus troglodyta (assembly GCA_030142635.1). Lineage (NCBI taxonomy): Eukaryota > Metazoa > Arthropoda > Insecta > Hymenoptera > Cephidae > Trachelus > Trachelus troglodyta. Next base: position 622,354 of record JARQTJ010000493.1, on the reverse strand, counting down.
ATCTATTGGGAGTCATGAACCTCACTCTCTTAACGCTGCCAGACATGCGTTCCACTAGCTATGCGTAAATACCGTATACAATAAGTTTAAATCTTTTAATCAAAGTCCTCCTTAATTAATATATTCTTCATGTATCATACAGGTGCACCCTGGCGTTACGACCATTATACAGGCATTCTAAGTAAACGTGGATACCGGCGCCAGGGTGACTGCAGCAGAAAATCAATAGTAACTCTGTATACGTGTGGCCCGTCTTACCTTGGCGATAGAAGAGAGAACGTTGACGTCCTATAAATATATTTTTTTGGAGAGTTCTCACAAATTTTTTTTAAATTAATCTTCCACACTAGCTCAACTGTAGGTTGCTTAAAACATGTGTATATCTGTATTATGTATGACTGAAACACACAATATTGTGACGTAGAGTTTGCCTGTAACGAGGGTTTACCAGTAGGGAGAATGAGGCTCTTATTATCACTAGGTGGTCGCTCAATCGAATGTTAATAATGCGCTGTATTATGATGAACCCTTTTCGTATCCGTATACTATAGTCAACCGAGCAGTCACTCTAGGTACATATATTTCATCTTTATATTAAAGAAATATATTTTCTAATGGACTACCAGACGCTCTAAAAACTTAACCTTCTATTATGATATGACTACCCCTTTTAACGCGTTCGTGTCATTCACTTTGTGATTCATTTTTATACGCCCACTATTTATGTGGATCTAAGCGTGTGCCAGAGTATGCGGTACGTGTACACCCGACCGTGCACTACATTAAGTATGACGCCACTTGCGTAATTGCACTTAATTCGCCGTAAGTGGCCGGTAGACGCTTGGGAATGTCATTCATTCATTCATTCATATTGTTAAAAATCGGTCGCGAGACATGACCGTGATGTTGATAAAAATTATTTTTAGGATGAGATCATTTTTTTTTTCATACTTTAATTTCCATGCCTCTGGTCGTTTTCTATACTTCCTAATTATATGGGTCACTCGTTGCATATGCAATTCTCATGTTTACTCTATTATTGACGAACACAATAATATCGTCACTGAATCCCGATTACGTGCCGTATGAATGTTTCTATGTACTGTCGTGGGTATCAATTCCAAGTGGGAAATTTGACTCTGAATTTAAATATATGTATCCAGGGAGTTGAAAACGGCTACCTCTACCTTCCGAAATATTCAAGCATATTCCTAGCAAAACAACAGTACCATGTAAACCGGGCTGTTGTTATGCTGAAAAATGGTGTTTTTAGCTATTAGAATATGATCTATCTCGGAACGTATTGTCAGACTGTACCGACCAGTACCGTATTCTTGTATTTACATCTCTTTGGTCGGGGTCGACACTATCTATTGCGAAATCACAATCCTGTTTACCATACTGTATCTTTTAGCTCTCAAAGAGATTTTAGAAACGAGTTGCACGTTTCTCTCCATTTTCAGCGATGAACGAAAAAGCTTGAAATATACCTATATATCGCTTAGACTACTGATGCCGTATTAGCTTACGCTCGTTTTCCTTGAGATTAGTTAGTACGTGACTATTTACTGTGTGACCAGTAGTTAGCACGCAATGTACAATAATTCTGAACTATACATAGTGGCGTGATACCTAGAGAGATTTAAAGTACTGTCTGGTACTTTTGAACGGTATTTCATCTTTGTTTGACTCTTTGGATATTGAGCAACGTGCATACTATTGTATCTGTAGCTTGAATGATTAGTATGAGGTATTATCAACATTTTATGCAGTAATCAATGCGATTGTGACTTCTCCAAGTGAATGAATTCACAAATCCAAGAAAAAATGTTGAAATTTTTTTTATCAGACAACAACTGAATCTTTGTCTATATATAAATTTGAACATTATTTACCGTATAGTTTGTGATATATAAAAAAGTCTGTGTTAATTTCCACTGTGTAGGTATACTCAGTCTATAAGAATGAAAAATTTTAAGATTCAATATCATCATTTTCGTAAGGTTGAATGGAATGATTTTTGGCTTGAGTATCGAGATTACATTACATATTGACTCGATTACGTTTGAACCAAAAATCTTATAGTTTTTGTATGCCTGGTTAATCCGTGATTACCTATTATTATTATGAATATCATCGCCGGAAAAATATAATAGTCGATCCTTTTTTTTCCTATTTTTGTGTCCGTTGCACGAAAAAAAAATAACTACCAGTAGTCATAACATCATTCACCTGTAACTTTCATTATTTGCTACTCCAGCGCATTGCGCGAGCGTATATTTTGTCCGTGTGACATCATCCGGCGTGACGTAAGCCTTTGATGTTCTCATAGATCCCACGCATCGTAAAACACTCGATGAGAAAAGTGTCGTCTTCTTAACCCAAAAAGCGTAATGCTATGTTGCACTGATAATTAGTCAGACTGTGACAAAATTATCTCCTACGGAACCAAAGTTTTATTTATTTAGTTTTATTATACTTTGCAAATACTTGTAAATATCTCCATTTTTTCTGTTTCAGAAGCGCCCTTTGTTAAGGGTAAGGGTGAAGTGAGCTGTTGGTCCGATTGACAAAATGACGACCGACATCTCGGTGGTTCGTGGGGGATGGGACCCTACGCTTCAACAAGAGATTGTCGACGAGTACGAATATGACGGAGGAAACTCGAGTTCGAGACTTTTTGAGCGCTCGCGTATCAAGGCGTTGGCTGGTACGTTCGTTATACAGATTTAATGCAATTTAGGTGTTTTATATTTTAGTATTATGAAATGCACCAGACGAAGGGAGATAACGATAATTCTGAGTGGCGAGCAACATTGCACTTTGTACAGTCAGTTCAAGAATGAATCTTTCAAGGGCGCCAGTGAGCCTGTAGTAATTAGTTTTTTTTCTGATTAACTAGTAAACACTAGAGCTTTGGTTAATTGTATTGCGTCTGATATTTTCACAGAGAAAACCACTGCCACATCCTCTGATAAGGATTTTATCATTCATAGTCGTCTGAAACCACGTTCGTTCGGTCCTTGCAGGATTTCTTTAGTAGTTACCAGAAATTTATTTGCTCAACATCCACTGAATGTGCTATACTATTTACTTCGGCGTTTGTTTCGGCAATTTATTTTTAAAATACAATACAACAAGTGTTTCCCATCGGGCGGTTAAATGCTTCTAATGGGAATTCTGTTCCGAGCGTGTGAGACCTATCCTTTTATTGGAAATAGCAGTGCTTGCCAATTTATTAGCGTTTCGTATCTGAATGTTCTTTTTTATTAATCCGTTAACTGGTAAAATATAGATATATGGTAGTGATCGTTTCTTCGTAACTTATCTGATTGGGCGTTGTCAGTTTCTCAGTATCTTGATTTCTCCTTGGATACGATTCGTCGACCAAAACTGAGAGTGTGCCGCCTGTACTTGTGGTTCTTAGCCCTACTGCCTTGGTACAAGATACGATAATAGGAGTGTTATTGGGGAGGTAGAAAAATCTCTGAAAAAGATCTTAACTGCATAGTGTTACAATTTGTAGAGATTATTTTTTTCAAAGTTACGGAAAACACGTTCCTGTTAGAAATATAATTTGTGAATACTCTTACTTGGTTTTTATGAGATATGAGTGAGCGAATATCAATTAGTGATTCTTTAGAGGAGTATTTCGACAAAGTCGTTATTGACCTCAGAGGTAAGAATGCCTTGGTAAAGAGACTGGGGATTTATCAGAGTTTGATTGTATCTACAATTAGAAATGAGTAAGAATTATTGACCTAATGAATTTTATCCAGAGTCTTGATTTACTTTACTTAGGTGAGCGTGAGTCCGTGCAAAAGAAGACGTTTCAAAAATGGGTGAACTCGCACCTTGTACGATGCTCCTGTCGCATCGGGGATCTCTACGTAGATCTTCGAGATGGAAAGATGCTGATAAAGCTCCTGGAGATACTCTCCGGAGAACGGTTGCCACGGCCGACGAAGGGAAAGATGCGTATCCATTGCCTGGAGAATGTTGACAAGGCACTGCAGTTCCTGAGGGAGCAACGCGTCCATCTTGAAAATATGGGCTCGCACGACATCGTCGACGGCAACCCTAGATTAAGTTTGGGTTTGATATGGACCATTATCCTGCGTTTCCAAATTCAAGACATCACCATTGAAGAGACGGATAACCAAGAAACTAAATCAGCCAAGGATGCGCTATTACTTTGGTGTCAGATGAAGACAGCTGGATATCATAATGTCAATGTTAGGAATTTCTCAACATCCTGGCGTGACGGTTTGGCCTTTAATGCCATTATTCACAAGCATCGTCCTGATTTGATCCAGTTTGATAAACTCTCCAAATCCAATGCCATTTATAATCTAAACAATGCTTTTAATGTCGCGGAAGACAAACTTGGTCTCACCAAGCTTCTGGACGCTGAGGACATCTTCGTAGACCATCCTGACGAGAAGTCCATCATTACCTACGTGGTTACATACTATCATTATTTCTCAAAGATGAAGCAGGAGACTGTACAGGGTAAGAGGATCGGTAAGGTCGTTGGAATCGCTATGGAGAATGATCGCATGATACATGAATATGAGAGTCTGACCAGCGACCTCTTACGCTGGATCGAAGCGACTATTGAAGCCCTTGGTGACAGACATTTTGCCAATTCGTTGGTCGGGGTGCAGTCGCAGCTTTCGCAATTCTCGAACTACCGCACTGTGGAGAAGCCTCCGAAATTCGTGGAGAAGGGTAACCTGGAGGTGTTGCTCTTTACACTTCAGTCGAAGATGCGTGCGAATAATCAGAAGCCATATACACCTAAAGAGGGTAAAATGATCTCTGATATCAACAAAGCTTGGGAGCGATTGGAAAAAGCCGAGCACGAGCGCGAATTGGCCCTGCGAGAAGAGTTGATACGCCAGGAGAAGCTAGAACAATTGGCAGCAAGATTTAACAGAAAAGCTAGCATGCGTGAAACTTGGTTGTCCGAGAATCAGCGATTGGTGTCTCAGGATAACTTTGGCTTCGATTTGGCAGCAGTTGAAGCTGCTGCGAAGAAACACGAGGCCATTGAGACCGATATCTTTGCCTATGAAGAACGTGTTCAGGCGGTCATGGCTGTCTCTCAGGAACTCGAGGCTGAGAATTATCATGACATTGAGAGGATCAACGCTCGTAAGGACAATGTTCTTAGATTATGGAACTACTTGCTGGAATTGTTACGCGCTAGGAGGGTGAGACTTGAAATGTCACTTCAGCTGCAACAAAACTTCCAGGAGATGCTCTACATCCTAGACAGTATGGAAGAGATCAAGTTGAGACTACTCACCGATGATTATGGCAAACATTTGATGGGGGTTGAGGATCTTCTGCAGAAGCACTCGCTTGTCGAAGCTGATATTAATGTCCTGGGTGAGAGGGTTAAGGCAGTCGTACAGCAAAGTCAAAGGTTCCTGGAACAGGGTGAAGGATATCGTCCTTGCGATCCTACTATTATCGTGGAGAGAGTACAACAGCTTGAGGATGCTTATGCTGAGCTTGTTCGTCTCGCCGTTGAGCGTCGTGCCAGGCTCGAGGAATCCCGAAAGTTGTGGCAGTTCTATTGGGACATGGCTGACGAGGAGAACTGGATCAAAGAAAAAGAACAGATCGTCTCCACCAGCGATATTGGTCACGATTTGACCACCATTAATCTTCTGTTATCAAAACACAAAGCTTTGGAGAATGAAATACAATCTCATGAACCACAACTCATGTCTGTCGCTGCTGTTGGTGATGAATTAGTAGGTCAACAGCACTTTGGTTCTGACCGAATCCAAGACAGGCTACAGGAGATTCTGGGCATGTGGAATCATCTTTTGGACCTTGCTGCATTTAGACGTAAGCGGCTGGAAGAGGCTGTGGATTATCATCAGCTCTTTGCTGATGCAGATGATATTGACATCTGGATGCTGGATACTCTGCGTCTCGTATCGTCTGAAGATGTTGGTAGGGACGAAGCTAACGTACAATCCTTATTGAAAAAGCACAAGGACGTTACAGATGAGCTTAAGAACTATGCTACCACCATTGAGCAACTTCATCAACAGGCATCTCAATTGGGTGAACAGGATGCCAAATCTCCAGAAGTCCTTGAGAGGCTCGCCTCTATTGACTCCAGGTACAAGGAACTCCTGGAGCTTGCTAAATTGCGAAAGCAGCGACTTCTCGACGCTTTGTCTCTCTACAAACTCTTTAGTGAATCCGATGGTGTCGAACAATGGATTGGTGAGAAGAACAGGATGCTGGATACCATGGTTCCCGCTAAGGATATTGAGGATGTCGAGATCATGAAGCACCGTTACGACGGTTTCGACAAGGAAATGAATGCTAACGCGTCACGTGTAGCAGTAGTTAACCAGCTGGCTAGACAACTGTTGCATGTAGAACATCCTAATTCTGAGCAGATAGTTACTCGTCAGAACCAATTGAACCAGCAATGGGCTGAACTTCGCGAAAAAGCTGAAGGAAGACGCGAAGAGCTCAACTCCGCACATGGTGTTCAGACGTTCCATATTGAGTGTCGCGAGACTGTATCCTGGATTGAGGACAAGAAACGCATCCTTCAACAAACCGACAGCCTGGAGATGGACCTCACTGGTGTCATGACACTTCAGCGTAGACTTAGTGGAATGGAACGTGATCTGGCAGCTATACAAGCTAAACTGGATGCTCTTGAAAAGGAAGCACAGATTATTGAGCAGGAACATCCTGAAGAGGCAGCTGTTATCCGCGAGAGGATCACGCAAATACGTACTATCTGGGAGCAGCTTACTCAGATGCTCAAGGAACGCGATGCGAAATTGGAGGAAGCTGGTGATCTCCATAGATTCCTTCGTGACCTGGATCATTTCCAGACATGGCTTACCAAGACGCAAACTGATGTCGCTAGCGAGGACACACCTACGAGTTTGGCTGATGCTGAGAAGCTCCTAACCCAACATCAAAATATCAAGGAGGAGATTGACAATTATACTGAAGACTATCAGAAGATGATGGAGTATGGTGAGAGATTGACCAGTGAAGCAGGCGATGGCGACACTCAGTACATGTTCCTTAGGGAAAGATTGAATGCTTTGAAAATGGGCTGGGAGGAATTGCACCAGATGTGGGCAAATCGTCAGAACTTGTTGTCGAACTCTTTGAATCTTCAAGTATTCGATCGGGACGCACGCCAAGCCGAAGTATTGCTTTCACAGCAAGAGCATATCCTGGCTAAGGACGAGACACCTACTAACCTTGAACAAGCTGAGAATATGATAAAACGTCATGAAGCATTCATGACCACCATGGATGCCAACGACGAAAAGATCAACTCTGTGACACAGTTCGCTGCAAGATTGATAAATGAGGGTCACTTCGCGGCTGACAAGGTGAAGAAGAAGGCTGAGAATATAAACAAGCGTAGAAACGTCAACCGCGAAAAAGCTAATCAGCTAATGGACAAATTGAAGGATCAACTGCAACTGCAGATGTTCCTGCAAGATTGCGAGGAACTTGGCGAATGGGTACAGGAGAAACACATCACTGCCCAGGATGAGACTTACAGAAGCGCTAAGACTGTACACAGCAAGTGGACTCGTCACCAGGCCTTTGAGGCTGAAATTGCCAGTAACAAGGATCGTCTTCAACAATTACAACAAGCTGCCGATGAACTCATACAACAGAAACCTGAATTGGCTGATATTATCACACCTAAAGTTGTTGAGTTGGGTGATCAATTCGAAGAACTGGAAACAACTACTCACGACAAGGGTGAACGACTTTTCGATGCTAACCGGGAAGTTCTCATTCACCAGACCTGCGATGACATTGACTCCTGGATGAATGAACTGGAGAAACAAATTGAGAGCACTGACACCGGTACTGATTTGGCTTCCGTCAATATTCTTATGCAAAAGCAACAAATGATCGAAACTCAGATGGCCGTCAAAGCACGCCAGGTCACCGAATTGGACAAGCAGGCTGAGCATCTTCAGCGTACTGTACCAGATGATAAAATGGAGGAGATCAAGTGTAAAAAGGAGAAGGTGGCACAGAGATTCGCCCAGCTGAAGGCACCACTGATCGATCGTCAAACTCACTTGGAGAAGAAGAAGGAGGCTTTCCAATTCAGACGCGATGTCGAGGATGAGAAGTTGTGGATTGCTGAGAAAATGCCACAGGCTACCAGTTCAGAATATGGAAATTCACTGTTTAATGTTCATATGCTTAAGAAGAAGAATCAGTCATTGCGTACCGAGATTGAGAACCACGAGCCTAGGATCAATTCCGTTTGTAAAAACGGTCAGAAATTGATCGATGAAGGACACGAGGCAAGTTCTGAGTTCACAAAACTCATCTCGGACCTATCAGAAAAATGGCGCGAGCTTAAGGATGCCGTCGATGATAGAAACAGACATTTGCTACAGAATGAGAAGGCACAGCAATACTTCTTCGACGCTACTGAAGCTGAATCTTGGATGAGTGAACAGGAATTGTACATGATGGTTGAAGATCGTGGTAAGGATGAGATTTCTGCACAGAATCTAATGAAGAAACATGAGTCTTTGGAGAATGCTGTTGAGGATTATGCAGATACCATTCGTCAACTTGGCGAAACTGCTAGACAGCTGATAAATGATCAACATCCTTTAGCCGATCAGATTGCAGTCAAACAATCACAGGTCGATAAGCTGTACGCAGGATTGAAAGATCTAGCTGGTGAACGTCGTGCTAAATTAGATGAGGCTCTTCAACTGTTCATGTTGAACAGGGAAGTAGACGATCTTGAACAGTGGATAGCTGAAAGGGAATTGGTAGCTGGTAGCCATGAATTGGGTCAGGATTATGATCACGTTACACTTCTCTGGGAGAGATTCAAGGAATTCGCTCGTGATACCGAAGCGATAGGATCAGAAAGAGTCGCAGCTGTAAATGGAATTGCTGATTCACTGATAGCAACAGGACATTCTGATGCAGCAACTATTGCTGAATGGAAGGATGGTTTGAATGAGGTCTGGCAGGATCTCCTCGAATTAATTGAGACGCGTACTCAGATGTTGGCTGCCAGTCGGGAGCTGCACAAATTCTTCCATGATTGCAAGGATGTACTTGGTCGAATTCTTGAGAAACAAAACGCCATGTCTGATGAACTGGGACGCGATGCTGGTTCTGTTTCTGCTCTTCAGAGGAAGCATGCCAACTTCATACAGGATCTATCCACTCTTCAGAGTCAGGTAGCTCAGATTCAGGAGGAATCTGCAAAATTACAGGCAAGCTACGCCGGCGATAAGGCTAAAGAGATCACGAATCGTGAAGCAGAAGTTGTCGCTGCCTGGAATAATCTTCAGTCGCTCTGTGAAGGCAGAAAAGCCAAACTTGAAGACACTGGCGATCTGTTCCGGTTCTTTAACATGGTCAGGACGTTGATGATCTGGATGGACGATGTTGTACGACAGATGAACACATCTGAGAAACCACGTGATGTATCCGGTGTTGAATTGCTCATGAACAATCATCAGAGCCTCAAGGCCGAGATTGATACGAGGGAGGACAATCTGATGGCCTGCATCGATCTTGGCAAAGATTTATTAGCCAGGGATCATTATGCCAGTGCACAGATCAAGGAGAAGCTGTCCGCTCTGACTGATCACAGGAATGCTTTGTTACACCGCTGGGTGGAACGTTGGGAGAACTTGCAACTCAGTAAGTTTTTATAAAATATTTTATACGATGTACAATCAATTACATTTGACTGATCCTTATTTGTTGAATTTTATTTCAGTTTTGGAGGTGTATCAGTTTGCCAGGGATGCCGCAGTGGCGGAAGCGTGGTTAATAGCCCAAGAACCATACCTAATGAGCCAAGAGCTTGGTGTAAGTTTACATATTGTAGCACAATGGTGACAGGTGTGCTGCCAGGTGAAAATTATGGGATATCCTAAATTATAAATGATTTGTTCTGTACAGCATACTATCGACGAAGTTGAAAATTTGATCAAGAAACACGAGGCGTTTGAGAAATCCGCAGCTGCACAGGAAGAGAGGTTCAGTGCCTTGGAAAGACTCACTACCGTAAGTCCTCACATAAATACGAATGTAGCTATGGTAAATAATTGTGATAAATGTGCATGGTGTATGATGACTTCATGTAGCACGAGTCGTAGTTGTATAAAAATCATTGTGAAAATCATTCACCCAAGAGGTCGTGAAAAAATAATTCCACTAATAATAGACATATTCCCTTGTCTAATAGCCAGTCATTAGTAGGCTTTATCATCTTTTACAATGTGACTAAAATGTGCAGCCAAAACCACGTATTTGCCTCAATTCATTAACTCTCACTGATCGATGTTTAATTTTTTTTCATGTGTTGCACGTTCGGCTTCTTTACCTTTATGTCCTTGTAGCCTGAGAAGGTGCTTGGTAGTGAGTTCGTGATGGGCATGCCGGTGTCGGAATTCAGTCCTGACCTTACCTTCGTCCCAGAGTATCCTCCAAAATCCTCGATCTCGATCACTAAACCAAAAAGGTATATCCGTCCACAAGGAACTGTAGTACGCGAAATTATACTTGACTCAGAGCGTTTTTATAAACCCAACCGTCGCTATAGGCGAGAATTCACAACTACCGGAACGCGAATTAATTATCCGGTTTACGTAAACGATGAGGGTAACAGGTCGACGCGATACAAATCATTCCTTTGGGATTCCGATTGGAAGAGTAGTTTTAGAAGTTCTCAGGGCTCTAACGCCAGTGCCCCTATTACACCTTGCGATGACGAAATTTCTGTTTTCGAAGAGGAGATTATACTTCCATGTGACGTAAAGAACCTGAGACGAATAAATACTATTGCTGCTCGTAGACGAGAAGGTCCAAAAATTGAAAATCCATTGTTTCCAAAGTGTGCATATTATGCGTCAACTGAAGAATATTTGTCAGCTGATGGTACTGAACCTCAGCAGTCATTTATTAAATCTGATAGTCAAAATATAAAAATCAGTAGCGTGCATTCTAAGAAAGAGACAAATATTCCATTAGTCTCAGACTTCATAAAGACTGAATGTGAACCAGATGTTGAGGAGTTTGTGGAGCAGGAGCATAATCACAGTAACCAAAATATGTATGATGAAAATACAGACATGTACGATAACATATTTTGTCTATCTAAGCAAGGAAGTTTGAATCTGGAAAATTCGATACATAATATCCGAAAATTGCATCACCAGATCCGAGAACTAACAGATGACCTGACACAGACTTCTTCAAAAAGTAGAACTCTAGATCCTAATATGAAATTTATCATGGCTGAGCGTGCTGTTTATAGCAATCCTAAAACTAACTTTTTACCTCACTATTCGACGTTACCAAAGTGTGAACAAGAGGAACAAGTAATCTTAGAGTTACCGAAGACTCTATCGAAACAAAAAATTATAAATAGATTGGATATATCTAATGGTTCAGATGTGAAAAGATCGATAACTCCCTTAATTCCAATTCCTACTGTAGAAAATCTCTCCTTGGAAACTGGTGAGGGAAATGTAAGTAGCATGCGCCCACCTAAACACCAAAAGTAAAGTCATTATTAACACTTATTCCATTATAGTTCGAGCTGAAGGAGTTAAAGAGACGAGAACAGGAAAGAGAAGAAGAAGAGAGGCGTAAAAAAGAGGAAGCAGCAGCAGCAGAAGCTGCAAGACTCGCCAGGGCAACTCCAGTTACTAGTCCGGACGAACCAACGAGCGAAAAGTACGGAAATAATTTAGTTTCAATATTCTCTAATGTACTAGATATGTATTTAAACGTTGCGTCTATTATTTAATTGTTCTATTATAGGGTCGAAGCTGATGGGTCACCCAGCGGAGAACATGGAGCAGAAGACGATTCTCACGGTACGACAGAAATAAACTTTGTTTGATGGCAATGTGCCCGTAAAAACAGTGTTTGAATGCACGGCAGAGTACGGCACAGTAAAATCAAAATTATTATTTGGCGTGCCGCATATAGAAACCCGATATTATTAATTGGATTATTTTAACCGATACATACTATAGCTCTTAATATTTGAGGCTGTGTTTCATTTTCTAATTTTTTTTTCAACTACGAATTTTTTACTTATCAGTATTTATCCTAAAAGGCAGCCAAGACTCTGCTAGATACTTTCGAAAAGCTTCACTGTAATATTTAATCAATCTGTATCACGAGTTCAGAAAGGTTGAAATTAATTTTTGTTCTGTTTGTATCTTCTTCTCTAACTTTCTGATCTCATGATAGTATTCTCTTCTGACTTAGCATGACATTGCTAACAGCACGTTTATTTTTGCCTTCTTTCTGTACCCGACCCATAACCGATCCTTCCTGTAATTAATATCCGTTTGACCTTAAAATTATCCTGAATGCACCCCAAAAATGCGGCACGGAATGCACGAACCGCAGTGGCACTACGCAAGGCTTCCACACGAACGCCGCAACCCCAAGAAAAGCCCAAGGAAGGTGAGTGTCTTCTGAAAATCTGTCCCATCAAACGGCTCTCCATATTGGTTAAATGTGACATAATATTCGTACGGCCACGACACGTAAAATTCCATGCTGCTGCCACTTGAAAAGAATAGTACAACATTGTCGTCGTAGTACGAGTATACTTCATTACAGACAAATTCAGTATCTGCTGGTGAAGGAATAGCATCTAGAAGTAATGTCTACATATTGATAGTAGTACCTAAGATCTATTCTTAATCAACTCTGCACTTAATTTACGCCTAATTAACAACCTTAAACCTTTCAGCACATTGCAGCCACACTGCATCTATCGTAATCATGATCTCTTCTTTGTCTATGATTTGATATTCTCTAGTGTCTATACTTGCTTCCGTTAACGTGTTTCCTATAAAAGCAGGTGATGGCGTTAATCTACACCCTGGTGATGCCCACTCTCGTCATATATCATCTGACAACTTTTACATATACTTACTAGGGGAATAATCAAAATGGTCAGGATTGTTTGTCCGCTTGAGAATAACTTTTGTAGGGGAACTGTACGATCTTAGAATCTAGCTAATGTCTAACAAAATATTGTATGCAATGAAAGTAATATCATTGTATGTCTTTCTTTTTTTTTGTTTCAAAATTTTAAGCTCGTCCAGTTACTCTTGTGAAGCGACAATTATTAGAGACTGTTTTACTGTCCTTAAAAAATAATTCTTTTAAGCGCTAAGTAAGTGCGAGCAGTGTCCTACGTTTAATCCATATGGTGCCTAAGCTCTAAAAATTGCTTAATCTATTTTTTAAATTCTGCGCCTCTCTGTCTATAAAAAGGTAAGGTGGCATGTTGATAGTATAATTTGGGATTCTGCTAAAAATTTTATTAAAATTTGTCGCTTTTTCTGTTGACATACTTGTTCTTAATTACTATTTAAATGTTTGAACACAACTTGTACTGCTTTGAAACAAACTATTGTGTCTTCGTATCAAAGTTTTGATTCTTAAAGAGCTTCGTAGACATTCCACGAAGTGGTAGATCATTCATTTCATTAAATGACTGTCCTTCCTAACTTACTTGTTTAGTATTTCTATTAACATTTCAATGGCAATCAACAACAGTAATACACTATTTCCAAAAGTAATAAACTAATTCCTTTTCAAATCTTGCAAAATACTATTGCTTTCATTTTTAAGAATAACAAAAGTTACATATTTAATGATAGTTATAATTGCATAAGCGTATATCAATCTCACATATTTATTTGGCGCATTACTTATTAAGTAGATCAATTAATTTTTGTACACTAGCATGATTTTGTAATTGGTGTGGTGTAGTGCATGTTCAGAAGCCTGCGCGATTGTCGTCGCCGGAAGTGGCATCATCACAACCCGTTACACCGAAAACTCCGAAATCTCCAGTTTCCATCCCGTCTACTCCAACAAGTAAGTGTATGATAAAAAGAAAATTTTATCTCAATCATACGAAGGGAAGAAATTTAATGAGTCTCACTTGAAATTCTCGTTATATAAAATATCAGTTGACATGAATTATCGATTATTACGTATTGAAATATTCCTCGTATTTTTTCGGATCCGAGCCAGATTTTTTTCTGGGTATTCTTGGTCCAGCTGGACAAACGTCACCATATTGGTCGACGAATTGAGAAGCTTGAATAAGACGCAAAGCTTCATCCACAGACCTGGCCACCATACAGTCATTAAGACTAACTTGGCGAATGATCTGCTTGTCGTCAATGACAAATAATGCTCTCAGTGCTATTCCAGTATTCTCATTCAGAACTCCGTAATCTCTGGAGATCTTGTGGCTTTTATCAGATAGAAATGGAATATTCATTTCACCCAAACCACCCTGTTTTCGTGGCGTGGTTATCCACACAAAATGCGTATATACAGAATCTGTGGATACTGCCACAACTTCGCTATCTTTTGTGATAACAAAAATTATAGTATCTCAATAAAATAATATTCAGGCTTCGCAATACTTACCGAGACTACGGAACTCCTGTATTCGATCACTGAACTGTATCAGTTCTGTGGGACATACGAACGTAAAATCTAGAGGGTAGAAAAGTAATATCAAATACTTTCCTTTGTAATCATTTAATGAGATTTCCTTAATCTTTGTCTCAACGACTGCTAAACTGGACCAGTATGGTGCTGGTTCTAATAGAGATGGTATAGATTGTCTTTGTTCAGTAACGAGATTTTTCCTTGACTCGATTTCATAACAACTATTCGATGTTTCACACATCTTAATTGTAAGATATGATTAAATTATATTTTTCGTTCGTTGACAGAACTAAAATTTATTGGCATGACAAATGCACAAACAAAAATCAAACTGTCAGTTGTCTGTTTTACACTCTACCGTGTTAAGATACTTTTGGATGTTCAGTTTACCTGTAAATTTTCAAACGAGCTTCCCGTAGCTCCTTTTGAATATCATAGTTATCGCATGAAGCATGTCGCATGAGAGCATTTTGTAAAAAGATCTTGTAGGAGCACTCTATAGCAGTAAAGGTTGAATTTTGTTATATATTGTATTGTTAAATACGTGAATATTGAAAATGATAGACAGGAGGGTTTCTTTGAAGTACCCTACAAGATGTCGTAAAGGCAAGAGTAACGAGTAAGTAACGAATGATCAATTAAAAAGAAAAACCTGTGTGTTGTGTACACTATCAAGCTCCGAAGGGTGGAAGCGGCTCGGAATCCGGTACATTAAGACGCAGTAAGGAGCGCAGTCGCAGCAAATCACCATTCCGAAGTTTCCGCTGGAAAAAATCAGCCAAATCGCCAAGCTTAGACCGCAGCGGTGTGAGCGATGATGAACATAGTGTCTCTGGTAAGTCAAGCGAGCAAATAATCATAATGAAAGGCAGTCATTTTGAAGAGTGGATGAGAGGGAAAAATGTTTAACGCCCATAGTAACCATTTCAGTAATCATTAAACTCTACTTATTTGACTTCTAAGCAACTTGTTACCGTAGGTTCTGCACATGCTGAAAGATATAAGGAGGGGTACCTTGCTGACCATCATTATAAGAATTTCCTTCTAATCATTTCGATAATACATTTCAGATATAATCCACAGTACGAGAACGTCGTTCATATAGTCGCTAGAAAATCTCATAGAATATACTAATTCGCCATATTTATTAATCCAGTCATATATTTAATTATTAATTTATTAATTGATATATATATATATATGTATAAGCAAATCAGCCTGATGCAGATTTATGTCTTTATTGTCTCATTCTGCGTGTTCTGTAATTTAATCATTTGTAATGACAACCCAATATATAATAATTCTACTATCGTTATCTATCTGATAAATGTTATTTTCTACTTCACAGAACAAAGAAGTCCAAGCGATGACGAATTCGAGGGTACCCTGGTGCGAAAGCACGAATGGGAAAACACGACGAAGAAGGCTAGCAATCGATCCTGGGACAAAGTCTACATGGTTGTACGCGGACAAAGTCTTGTCGCATACAAAGATCAGAAGTCGTATAAATCTGCGCCTGATCAACCCTACAAGGGTGAACCTCCCCTTGATCTTCGAGGAGCTACTGTCATCGTGGCAAGCGATTACACCAAGAAGAAACACGTCTTCCGAGTGAAGTACGTAAAGAATATCAATGTTATAGAAGATTCTAAAGAATGGATTAGGTTTTTTTTATTAATAATTTATTTCTCGTTTGCATACAGGTCGCAAAGCGGAGCCGACTTCCTGTTCCAGGCCAAAGATGACGCAGAAATGCTAGAGTGGGTTTCAGCTTTAAATCAGGCCGCACAGGGTACGTCGGGTGCGGGCACATCCAGGGCACATACTTTGCCAGCACCTACGCAAGCCGAGACCAAGCGGCGTAGTTTCTTCACTCTCAAGAAAAAGTGAGTCCGTTATAAAAATCCAATTTCTATACAAATTATTTTTTTCCAGCACTAGATCTGTACGCTTCTCGAAGATGAAAACGGTCGATGGCTGAAATAGATGGATTATAAGTAAAGAAATCTAGCAATAAAAGCCACTCGAGGAATGTATTACAAAAATTCTTCATCTACTTTTCTTATTTATTGGCTGGGAAGATATTCGAGGATTTTTATTGATCGATCAGAGAGTTATTGTTATTCACTGGTATATAGAGCGTTTCATAGTTTAAGGCTCTGAGCAGTATCATGCTATAATCATATTGAACGATAGGAGCTGATTGTGTGATTGTATGACAGAATGATAGTGAAATTGATTGATTGCGAGAGAGAAAGAGAGAGAGATAGTGTAGTCATCATCATTACGTCGGGGAATGACCTCGGATAGCCTGAAAGATAATGTACAAACGTATCCAGAAAATTTAAATCCGAGGTCCTCTGCCCGTACAATTCAACGAATCATATCGACAGCGCTAGCAAGGCCACACGCATTCGATCACATTTCATTTATCATATTTTAGAAAAGCCAAAAAGTAGAAAGCGAAACCAATGAACGTAAAGAAAACAGTACACAATTGGAACAACATTTAGACGCGGTGAGTCGCACAATTATCCTAGATCGTTTACGTCGTACTATTGCACGATTTAAGAGATAATCATACCACTTATTTATTATTAATATATTTTTTATTTTCCTCCTTTCGTCCTTACGATTATCCATTTGGTTGATCTTTAAGTTGTCGTTATTAGTTTCTTAAAGATTACGAGAGGAATGTTCTTCCAATTGTGAATGCGGAATGACGTAAAGAGTACTTCTTAAAATTGGAAAACCGTGTGCGGCACTCGCAGCTTCGTGTGTTTCGTATGTAGAATTGTCTATCAGCAAGTTTAAAAAAAAATTAAAAAGACAGATAACTGCAGCATTCCGCCAAGTACAACTGTGCCACTCATTTGCCAAATCGATTAATTAAAACAAAAATCTGGAAAATTATTTAAAATATCAAAAGTTAAGCATGAAGCAAGTACTTTACCACTAAAAAAAATTGTAAAGTGAACGGCTCGATTGTACATTTGTTGTATTACAGCACATACATTTTATTGACATGAGTGGTCGTCTTGATTACGTTACTCTGAGACATAAAGTAAATTCTAAAGACGATATGATTTGATACGTATGGAACACAGAAGTCTGTATCAGCCGTACAATAGCTGCACATTCGGCTGAACACTAGGTGCTTGTTTGCTTAAGTTTCTTTCGTTTCAGTACAAAGAGATTTGGTTGGTTCGTATTGGTATGTAGATGTCAAGAGGTACTGTGTATCGATGTTAGCTTACATTGCAGTAACATATATATATATATAGTTTAAAATCATTATTTCTTATCACCGCATCTCATCACATAATCATTTATTTGTCATGCTTTTGCTGCTGCTATTTAAGGACATCGTATCTTGGACGCTGTACTTTGTGATCATATGAATCATTGGCACGATTCAAGGATGTCTTTAAATATTCAGAAGAAATATTTCTTAGTACCAGTGATAAGGTGTTAGAAAAAAAAACTGAATCGAGGGCTGAATCATTATTATAAGAAAATAAAAATATACCAGAGAATGTTATTCAGATCACGGTACGTGACACAGAAATGATTCTATTTTGGATAATTTTGATTAGCAAGAGATGACTTTATAAATGAGACAGGGGTTAAAGCGTTAATCCAAATTGTTTAGGCTTGGACAGTCAAATAAAGTGCACTCGAGTTTAACGTTATTGCACGAATACGAAGGTGCTTCTTAGAAAGTATATAAGAGTTTCCTTGACTTTGTCGTAAAATACAACGTATCCGATAAGAACGGTGATACGCGAGGACACGATACAAATAGACTAGGTACAGTCTCACTAGCGTTTCTGCACGTTTGGACAGTGACGTCACTGGACCCTCTCTAATCTGATTAGGTGACTTTACGTATGTTGTGTAGTCATGCCGGCACATCAGTTTTATTGATGCTTACAAATGATCTAATGTATTTTTCTTTTTGCTTTGCGAATTTTACAGCTAAGTTGGAGCAGTGAAGTGATGGTAAGCCGCCAGTATGCGCCAGCGCAACAAGAAGTTAAAGAAAAACAAAGCAAAAGAAAAAAAAAGTAATGTTTCGTCGATCTACATGGTCAAATCAAGGCTAATTTGATCGTTCAAGAGATTTAGAAGATGGTGTCGTTTAGCCTGAAATAATAAAGGGGAACAAATGGGAATGAACGAAAATCCATTGACGGGTGATTTTGAATTTTAAATTATGGCGCGCAATATAACGAACGTCATTGGCGAGCAGCGTGTCAATTGGATTCTCGGAGATTCCCCCTTGAATATCCCGTCATAATAAAATCGTCTAAATTTTAAAAAGTCTTGCACTATCGCTAAGATAAATAGTACCAAGGCGTTTATATTTCACCGTCCCAAGTTAGCGTCGTCAAAATTTTTACTATACTTTTTTGACACCCCAAGGATCTTTCTTGCGATTGTCTGTTGAACATTAAATAATTTCCATAAGAGCTTGCGTAAAGTACGGCCATTTTATAGGCAATATAATTGTCGGGTTTCAACATTGTAACAGATGATTTCAAAGGGATTTCATTCCTTGAAACAATTTATTTTGTATTCTATCACTTTTTTTTCGTATACAAGTTTTCGCGTCATTGTATTCATGTTACTGTCCAAGTACTCAATTTGTCTTGCGTCGAATGAATTTTTTCTCTTATTATCTCATTTTTCAATTTGACCAATTCAAACATTGTATTGTACAGATAATCTGTATTTCATTTGTTTCCTGCAGACTATCAAGTTTGCGTTTTAACGACTGCCATATATATGTTGCGTGTGTATTTTATTAAGGACTACGCTAACTTGGGACGATCTAATCTAATGAAATAGCTTTTAACGAACGTTAAGGA